>JAEIIL010014680.1:0-21040 GCA_018905715.1 Drosophila lini | reverse complement strand
GTATTTAAAAATATTTTAAAAGTTTGACTATAATTTATTTTCTAATTTCTATTTAGGTTCTCGGCACAAGTGAGACCTGGAATCGGAGACGGAAAACGGGTTCATCTTTTCTTATTACTTTATAATTATTTTTTTAATTTTTAATTTGATTGTTCTTTAAATGATATATTTCTCCAGATTCTATATGTTGTAATTAATATACAAATTTATGAATATATTTTTTATAGTATACAATTATTTTTTTAGCTCTCTATTTTTAAAGGGAACTTCTTAGTCAAGTCTCCATTTCTTGTTAATTTTTTTTTCTTGATGTCTCATTGAGTGCGCCTTAACTTTACGCGCTTCCTGTGGCCGTAATTTCTTCGGTCTCATCGCTGCATTAATTTTTAGTGGCCAGTTTGTCCATGGATTGGGGCTGGGCAAATATTTTGGCCAGCTGCGTGTGCTGCCAAATTTGTTTGCCGAGGTAAATGCAACCAAAACGCCGCGCGTTGCCGGTGCGTTAAGGCAAATTTGTAGAGCGCAAATTGTTTGGCCACTGCAAAGATTTAACTCTATGCCATCGGGGAGGAAGGGTCCCAGGGTCCTTTCGTCAGGAGGGGGGGGGGGGTGACAACCAACACACATGTACTCCCACACATTGTTTCAACTGCCACCGAATAACAATTTCTAATTTATTGCAATTATGTGACGCACGTCACACTCAACTGACCAGGCCACAAATACAACTGACCAGCGGCTGACACGTGACCAATGTCCTTTCGGGTATCCCTGATTGGAAAACACTAAAACAGATACCAAGAGCGGTTGCAGTGGGCCCGACTTCCGCCTTGACCATTCCACGGAGATTTATTTTACGCCGATAACACGCTTAAGTAAATGCTGTCCCTGGCAGTCCGCTTTCCATTCGAATTTCTCGTGATGTTTGCACTTGGAAAAATTTTGCAAGATTTTTAATATTAAAAGGGGAAAATCATTCAATAAATTTTAGTTTTTAAAAAATTTTAAGCTACTTATTTTTAGGCTTTTCAAAGTATTTAAGGATCACATATAATTATCCTTATTATTTATTTTTCCTTTTATTAATCAAGAAGCATATCCCTGAAGGTTAACTCAAAGAATTACATTTAAAATAAAGTTAATTTATTTCTAAAAAATGTTTAACAGGAATAAAAAGCATTTAATACTTTTATTTTTCAGTGCCTTCGCCTTCGTACAATTTAAATGGCGATTAAATCTGCTGGCATTGATGGATGTGTCCAAGAGCTCGGCCTGCGTACCGTGTCCTGTGGTCAGTCTGTTCAGGATACGGCACCATGTTAACACTTTTGTACAATTGCCAATTTTTCGCAGGCAATGCCTGATGAGCCGACCGACCCTCTGTGTGTGGGAGTGAAGCGGTGGCTTTTGCGGTGTTGTTGTGAGTGGGAGGGATGGAGGGAGGTGGGAGTGGCCCTGGCATGCGGCTACACTTCAATATTCATTTGGACGCATAATTGATATTGACGAACAATGTTGCCACTACAACAATGTGGCAGGAAGGCCAGGGATCGGGGGGAGTGTATTGGAAAGTTAAACACTGCCAGAAAATGTATTGGCATTGTGATTGGGGTGGGTTTAAGTCATTTGTTTGATATTGGAATTGGTTGTAATTAAAATGAAATAGGGATGTTTTAAACAATTACTATTTTAGATTAGATTTAGGCCTGTACATTTGTCAACTTTAACTTCAAAAACAAATACAAACAATACAACTTTAACTGCCACTATAATTACTAATAATTCAAGAAGACATAAAAAACAAGAGGTATTAAGAAACAGTGTTCTTTTTTTGTAAATATTGTCCCCTATAATATTTTTAACTTAATTAAATTATTTCCCCCAGTGCAGATTACTTTGTTACGACTCTGCCTGCGCCTACTTGGTTCAGTTAATTTTATAAAAATTACCATGTCGGACCCCTTGTGTTCTACGTGGCGTGCAACATGTTTGCCATTTTCATTTACCTCCTCGACGAGCTCACGGATATGTACATACATATATCCTGTATCTGATATCTCGGGCCTTCATTTTGGGGGGCTGCAGGACCGGAGTTCCTTCTGCTCGTTTTGCATCTGTCAGTGTCATGTCACGTTCGAGGAAAATGCATCCGATGCCCATTGTTGTGGCGTCGACATGGAAGCTGCTGCTGCTGCTGCTGCTGCTGCAGGAGTGTAAATTTAATTTAGTTAATTGAAACAATTTGTTGCATGCGACAAGCGGCAACATCACATCAGCAGGAGGTAGCACAAAAAACCTACGTACATTCAACTCCAAGAGCTGATTTCCATGCTTTTCCACTGATTTCGTTTGAGGATTTTCCTTTAACAATTCTCTTTTTTGGTGGCGAGTAAAATGAAAGCGGGGGGAAGGTAAATTCCATATGAAATACAATATATACTCGCCCCGGAACATGTCAATTTGGGTGGCAGTCGTGTCGGTTTGCGTCTGGCAGCCCTCGCAGCGGGAATCTCTTTTCAATTTGATTGAAATTGCACTCAATACACTTTGTATATTGATATATTAATTTGCTCTTCTTGTTTTTTTTTTTTTGCTCTCGCTTCTGTGTTTTTAAAAAAATACTTTGGTTAATTTGCGTACAAATTGAGACAAAGGCTGCGGAGCCAGTCAATGGATTTAATTAACAGGAGTTTGGGACCCTGTTTCCAGGGTAAACTCTTTAAAAAATATTTAATATTTAAGGAAAATAAATTTCTGTTTAATCTAGAGAGGGAATAATAAAAATCTCTTAAAATATCTCAGCTTAATATATAATTTTATATAATTTTGTAAATTTACCAAGAGCAATGATCAATTTGGAAATGCAATTGGTCAAAAAACCCAGCTAAGCGTTAAAATGCAAATCAAAATAAATGCCATTTGCTCAAGCCTCTCCGCTCTTCCTCCCTGGACAAATAGTTGATGAATTTACGTAAAATATATCTCGTATTTACCTTGCACTTGATGCCTAAGCAAACTATGAGATACACATGCAGGACTCGCTGGAACGGCTTTCGTGCGTGGCTAAATAAACATGGAAATTGTGGAAAATAGACTCGAGTTGCACATTTTGTTGTTGTGGCCCAGAAGAGGGAGGTCCTGTCACTCCGACTGACAGCCCAAGTCAAGTGTTGTGTTGTTGTTCTCGGCCATTGTTCGGCCGGAGAATGTCGTTATGGAAAATGCATAAAAGCAGAGACAATGTTTGCTTGAGCCTTTCAGCTGCACTCCTAGGTGCTAAAATTTCATGGCACGCCCCTCCCCAGTGTCCCTGTGCCGTTTAATTTAAATGCAAACTTTCCGGGAGCGGTGACTGCAAAATTGTCTTTGCAAGGACCAGGACCCCAAACCCATGAAATTGGGCCTCACACCATCCAGTGGCCATCGACTTGGTTGCAATTTCGAGACGCATTACGCATGCATGGGTGCCTAAATAATGTTGATTTAACATTATCACGCGCAGTGCACCGCACAAACGAGTACGGGTGCAGAGAGAGAAATCGAGGATACTATTTATTTTAAAAATATAAATATTTTGTTTATTTAAATTTATAAAATTCTTAGAGATATGCAAAGATTTTGTATAGCAATCAATCAATTTTTGATCATATTTTTATCTTTATTGATAAAGTTTAGTTTCTTGTAAGACAACCATCAACTTTTTTTAATTTTTATAAATTTTTTGATTTAAATGTAATTTTGATAAATATGATTTTTGATTATTTATTTCAGTGTGTGTACGTGCGTTCCATAATGGCGTCACTTAGGCGTAGGGTCAACATTGTTGTAAGCTCCCATCAAAAGCAGGAGAAATCCCTCTTTGGGTTGAGGGTTCAGGGGAGTGGGAAAACAATCGATGGTTCTGATGATGAGAGGCTCTGATGGGGCAGCAAATTGGAAGTAAGGTTGGAAAATCCTATGGGTTAAGAAGCTTGGAAATAAGAAGTAATATTGTAGAGGCTTTCTTTCTTTTTACTAAAATTATAGCAAACTTAAACTAAACTTTATTTTAATCTATTTTTCAAGCCTTGAAAATTTATCAATCAATCTTTTCTTCATAATTTCCTTCTATTCTTCCTACGGATTTCCCTTTAAAGCTGCTTGGAAAAACCTAATCAGGGGCCACGCCCCATCTTTTCACCAACATCCACACACCTCAGCAATTTTGGAGTGCTTCAGCATTAACAATAGATCAACAAATCCGGAGTTATTCGCCAGAGTGACAAAAACAAATCGGAAGACACGCCGACAAACGCGTGGACACGTGACCAGCAAAGAGAGAATGAGGGGAAAATTCATTCTGGCACTGAGAAAAAATACTACAAAACCAAAGATATAATTTCAAAATATTTAGTAAATCACAAATCATGTAATTCAAATTTAAAGTGGTATTTCTTTTCGTAAAAGTAACCTAACATTAAGTAATAAGTAAACCCTAAATTACTCATTTTTTTTTTTCAGTATTCCTTACCAAAGAAATGTCACTTCCGCTGGCTTAACACATTTAATCCCAGTGGCCAGTAGCCGCACTTTCACCATCCTCATCCTCCCCCGCTTTTCATGCCTTCTCCGGGCTACTTTCTAATTTATGTTCTGTCAATTCTTTTGTCATTTTTGGCGACACACAGGGCCCAGGATAAAGGAGGCGGCGGCAGTGGTGGCCTGTGGTCCTCGAAGGCGTCGGCTGGTCGGCCGCACTTAATGAGTCTTAAGAAAAATTATTCGCAATTAATAATTATGTTCATATTGTTTCTCGGCCTATCGGTCCTTGGTTACTCCACTCAATTAGAGGGTGGCCATTGCCGGATTTTCCCAGGAGGGGGTGGTAACTTGTTATTGCAGTTTATTTGATGTTTGTCATTTAATCATTCTGAAGGAGACTTATTTGTTGTCATTGAGAGCGAGGCAGAAGACATAGGAAAGTATGGGAGAGTCATTAGAAGCTGAATGATGGGAAATATATAAGTTAAATCTCTTGAATACTTTCAGGATTTTTAAAAGCTAAAAGAAATCTGAAACAAAATATTCTAAGCATATAGAAATATTCATAGTGCTTTTTTAATATGTATAAAAATCACTAAATCAAGTAAACTTTATTACCTAATTATTTGTCACAAAGTTCAGTTACAAAAAAGCCGCTGCAAACGTTTTAACAAATTGCATCCGCTCGTAAAAACAATTTTTACAACCGAATGTCATAGAATTAATATTTATTTTCCTAAATTAAAACGCATAAAGCTCAGTTTTATAGTTAGTTCCGAGTCACCTGGTGCGCCTTATGGCTTTTAAATCGACTAATTAAGGAAGCATTCTGAACCGCTGTTGGGTTCCTTTAAGCCTCCCACTCTCCCTCCCTTTTCTGGGATAAAAAATCGTAAAAATCGCGCCAAGGAACCCACTATTAAAAAACCGTAAACATTTTTTTTACAACTTACATTTAGTTTCCAAACATAATGAAGAAGTACCCAAAAATTGAAATGTGGAAAATGCAAATTGAGTTGAAAGTTTTACGCCTATCTGCCCGCCTAAACACTTAATTATGGGCCCGAAGGGAGGCACCCTCCACCCGACACCTGACTGACCATAAAATGTACATGGTTGCAAGGCGTTAAAAGGCTGTGGAAATTAGCATACTAACTGACCAAGACGAGGGTGCCGAGGGAATTAAAAAACTGAAAATGTACGTTATCAAAGATCGTGGAATAAATTTTCCTCTTCTCGGGCTCCTCGGGAGGCGTTGAGCTGCAAAACTATGTTCGACCACACCAGAAATATAAATAAAACGGAGACATTAATGTCGGAAACTTTGACTAATTGCCCGACTCGGGGTTGCATTTCCCCTTTTTAGGAGAAAAAAAACAGCACCAAAACAAAAAAGGAAGCGCGCTGACCACGACGATAAGATCTAGAAGTCGGGGAGAACAGGTAACAAGTGCCGTTCCTTTGATAAATTGTGTGCTAATGGAATGTCATGTCAGCGTTCGTTTTGGCCGACTTTTAACCGAGGAAAATATACAACCAACCAGGCAGTGAGGTCGATAACAAAGCCGCAAATTGGCGGCGTCAGGTGTCCGAAAAAAAAGGTGAGTTATCGCTGCCCACATGTGCAGTAAAAAAGGATTCATTTGTGTCACGATGATGTATTTGTTCGGGCCCAAAACTAATGCACACTTCCGCCCTCGGCAATCCTTGCTTTCTAACTGATCCTTATCTGCCGTTGGCCAGGAAATATTAGCAGGAAATATAGCAAAGTTCAGTTGCTTTTTGTATACCATTCGGTGACCATTATTAATTGCCCAACATTAGCGTCCTTTGTTATGTGGAACTTTTATTTTGTTTTAGAGTCCAAAAGGATGTGTTAATGGGGCCTAATTTTGATCGGTTGCAAACTGATAAGTTGATGGGATTCCAACGGGAATATTTCCTTTTTTAAAGGAAGAAAATCTAATATTGTGGGAAAAGTATTTGATAAATACAAAATATTTTCTAAGCTAGTTAAAGATTTTCCTTGATATTTTAATAATAGTTTTTTGAACTCTTAAATATTATAAAAACTTTAACATTAATATAGCAACATCCCATTATCCTCTACCCATCCATACTCTAACTTAACCACTCCCTTTAGGTCTCAAACTCCTGCTCATAATCATAATCACACTATTTATTGCCATGATACAACATTATTTTCCACTCGCCCGACAAGGAATACCCGTAAGATACCCAAATTGATGATTAGCATCCCTCATTTCAACATCTGTTACATTTAAATACACCTAGAGAGGTCTCTAGGTCTGACCTAACCAACACCCCGAAAAAAACATTGATAAATATTAACCAAAAATTGAATGGAAAAAATACCTAGTCAACGGGGGGTTAAACACAGAAACTACCCCCTCAGACGATGTTTTTAGATGGAATTAACTTAAAAAAGTAAAAAAAAACTGGCAAGTCATAGAGCAAAATGCTGCACGTGCAATTTGTGCCCGCAGTAAGCGCATTAGACCCTCTCGGAGGTCTTGGGGGTTGCTTATTGTTTGCATATGTGTAACAATTAAGCATTTGCCTCGGCCAGACATTTTTTACGAGCCTCCTTCCTTCCTAATATATATGAATGTGTATCATTAACACTGCCGCCAAGCAAACCGAACCCAACATGTGCAAAATCTGCGAGTGTTATCGGCTTAATTATTACTACGAGTCCCAGGACGCTGACGACGGGTGTTCTCGATGGCCCCTGTCTGCACTTGACTCGGTCTCCGTTTCCTTTTTTCCTGGTCTGCCATAAACTTGGATTTGAATATGTTTGAGTTTTAAATACTCTCGTGGCTGATATTTTTCGGGTGCGCATTTTAATCCGCTTAGCCGCACATGTTAATAAATTTATTAGCTCTCTCGGTCTCTTGACTTGGGCGGTGGACTATCGTTTAACCTGTCAGCTGGGTGAAAATATATAGACAGATCAATTTATATTGGGCTTAATTTATGCATCTTTTTTTATGAAGTTGTACGTAAGGGTTTCTGGTGAGAAAGATCTATTAAAAAGCGAGCTATGAAGAGCAAAAATATAGAAGGGCTGCAAGGCTGAGTTAATAAAACTTTATAAAAGGATATAAAAAAATATATATCCCATTGTATATTTAATTAAAAATAATTAGAGGTAGGCCATCATTTTAATTTAGATTTGATAATAATTTTAAGGTGAGATACCCTTACAAAAATAATAATATTAAATTACCTTACCTTTCTTATTTCATTCCAACTTTAACACCTTCAACTTCAACGTTTAATTTATTTTAGCTTAATTTTCTTGTACTTACCTATTTATTTTGTTAAATCCCCTGGTGTTGTTTAACAATAATGCGGTATGACAGTGCCCAAACACCGCCCAGAGAGCAATTGAAAAAGTTTTCCAAACCAACGCCTAATTGCACCCAAAGGACTTGGCCAAACTCTGCACACGAGAAGTGCAGTAATAAAACACGCTAATTACATAGTTGCCAGAGAAGTGTTTTTTGTTTTTTTGTGTCAAATAAAAAACTAATCTAAAACTGACCCCGGCACTTGACTTCCCGCACAACCGCAGCTGTAAATTAAACGCTGACAGTTGGGTGAAAGTTGCTCACCTCACACAGGTGTTGTCCTGGGTATCCTGGCAGCTGCTTTCATTAGGTATTATTGACAGGCCCGACTAACGGCACTATTAGCCGAGGCGTTGACGTTCGTTACCCGGCTCAAAAGTCCCCTGGGGGGGACAGCAACTAATCAAAGAGGTCATTAGATTTGACGCCGTTATGGTTCGGTTTTGGGTTCCTTAAGTGCCCCTTGACTTTGGGCGGCAGGTGTCCTGTGAGGTGCGTTTTTCAATAGACTCATTTGGGTTACGGCTAATTAAATTGCTTACCTTTATCGAAGGGGGAATGTTTGTTAGCCTTTAATATTAATTATAGATTGGTAAATGAATTACTAACGGGTTGAAAAGGAAAGCAAAAATAAAGAACTAAAAGCCATAACAAAGGTTTGCTTTAAATTATTCTTATAAATAATATTTTGTACTCATTTTTAAAGATTATACTTGACTTTTTAGATTTGGAATTGAATATATAAACAATTTTTATGCCAGCCAAAGACAACCGTTGCGAATTGACCAGAAATATTTGAAGGAGGTTTGGGGAAAGCTTGCCGGAGACAGGCGGGCGGTCAAAACTCAGTTGCAGGACCCAGCAGCCGGCCGCTGGGCGTTGCCAAAGCCGAGCTACAAATATGCAAATAGACACAATTTTTAATTAGCAGCGATGCGCAAATTTACCCGAAAAAAAAGCGAACCGGAAACAGACACACCAACTGGGCGAGTGGAAAAGCGATGTCAGCAACAAAAGAATACCGCGAGTGGCGTGAAGAATGGGAAAATAAGAAGATATATATACATGTGGATCTAACTCATATATTAACAACAAATTCATTAAAATGCGCAACCGAAAAAAATATACAGCAGCAGTTGGGAAATATGAAACAACAGAGGCTGCTGCGAAAATGATTATTAAAAATCTAAAATAAATAAGAGATGAGAACTTTTTGCCGCTGGCGAATGACACAGAACAACGACGGGACACGGTTCGGAGCAGCTGTTTGCATATTGTAAGCGACTCCCACCCGAAAAGGGATCAAGATTTATTGCGTATACGTCGCGTTGTGCAGCTCAAAAGGTAGCCAGGCATCAGCAGCAGTAAAAAAATGCAAAAAGGAACGAAATTCATACAACATTTCTGTGCATAATCATTTGAACTGCGCGCCGCCGTCTGCTGAAGCAAATTTGCTGCCGGCATGTTGCCCATCAAAGGAAAAAAAATACAACTAGAGAAGGTTTGAAATATTGAAAACGAAGAAGTAAATGCTCTTGGGAACTAAATTTCTAAACATTTATAAAATTAAAAAATTATTATAAATTAATAATAAATAAATACAGTACTAAGAACTCTAAGAAAAGGTACCAAGCCTTTGTATAGTCGAAAATCAAGTCTCATTTTGAATTTAACACAGTTTAAATGTTTAAATTATTTTAAATATATTTTAAATTGCATTAAATAAATTCCTAAAATCATAATAACCTTTAGAAGAGGTTCAAATGCTCTTTGAGTTCAAAATTCTGTCCCTTTTCTTAGTTTAAATATTTTTAAAAAATGATATTGAATAAAAACAGTACTCCAGAAAGTCTTATTTTAAATTGAACCCAGTTTACATGTTTAAAATATTTTAAATATATTTAAAATTGTTCTAAATAAATTCCTAAAATCATGATACCCTTTAGAAAGTGTACTAAAAATATACAGAATATCTACAACACAAACCAACAAGCCAGACAAAGAGAAGTTTCAGTTTGGCTCAGGCCATGCCTCCTCCTGCTTCTGCTGCCTGGCCTTTTGCTGTTTATTCGCGCATAATTCACTCATTAATCATAACGTTTTGCGCCAAAGCGTCAGACTTCTGACGTATGCCTCCAGACCCATAGACCCTCTCCTATTCCTATGCCGAATCCGTATCCGAGGTCCCAGACCCATTCGGTGCAATGTCGCTTTGTTGTTTGTTATTTGTTATTTGCTCGCTGGCGTTTCTGGCCCTAATAAGGTGAATGGAACCTGGTAATTGGTAGTGGGCGATAATCGGTGGGTGGGCTTAGAGTAGTCGGCGGGTAATTAGTCAAGAAAAAAAAAAGGGAAACAAAACAAAAGTACAGCCAGAGAACATGCAAATATGTGGAAATTCTGTTTGTTTCTTGCTTGAGGAAATAAGAATTATCGTGCTTTGATAGCCGACGTGAATTAGGTTTAATGGAGTTCGTTGATGATATGCTTAGGGTTCTTAATAGTGAAGTTGTTTATATTTGATTTTTAGATGAGTAATGGGTGTAGTTTATTTTATAATAAATACTACAGTATATTTTTCCATTTTACTCTGACAACAAAACAAATATTTAAAAAACATCAATGATGTATTCGGACTATTTTTGTTTTAATATAATTTGACCCAGCAGAAAAGCTCTGTTTTACGACCTGAAAAAAATTGGATACTCAATTGAGCAGAGAAATACGCATATTTTGTCAATAATCCCTTCAATCGGCAAATGCGCAGCTAAAAAAAAGGGCAAAGCAAAAAGCGGATACGATTTTGCATATCATTGCCGCAGCGAGTTGATAAATTTCAAAGGACACGCCCTGTTTTTCTGCTTTTTTTTTGTTTGGCCAGCTACCCTTTGGACCAGACCAGACCAGGCATGATTTTAATAATTTTAATGGTTTTGGCAATTTACAATTTTTGATAAATTCCTTTTTTTCAGCTTAAGCGTCTAAAGAGTTAATTTGATTGCAAAATGTTTGCATTTTCGCCAAGGAGAGTGCGAGGGTCGTTGACGGCTGCGGGTAATCAATCATTTTATCAATGCGTTTGCGAAAATGACAACAATTCCTCATCCTGCCGCGGCTGGCGGCTGCTGGCTTCCTGTCGCGTAATCAGCAAATTGTTTGCCCAAGATCGTGACTTTGCCAAAAACGAATTTGCATATTTTTCTTATTTTTCTCTCGAACAGTTGGCGCTAATGAAAAGTCACAGGGTGAAATATTCAAATAGTGAGGCAGGCCAGAGAGAAAAATTGGCAATGCAGGCGAAACTCTACAGAGTTCTTTGTATCTCATTTGTTGGCAACATTTGTTAACAAACAAGGAAACTTTCCTGATGAATTTGTTCTTTACAAAAAATTCAAGACGAACTATTTTTGGGGGTAAAAGAAGTTCTGAGTTTGTTGAGAAATATTTGAAAAATGTATCTATCGATTTCAATTACTTTACTCCTACAAAATTAAGTTATTTTCACCAAACAGATAGTTTATAATTAAGGGAGTGCTTATAAAGCCTTAGAAAATGGTTATTAATAATAAAACTGAAAATAAAAAACTCCCTCAGATAAATCTCTTTATCTACAAAGTAGCCAAAGTACCCTTAAGTATAATGATGTCAAAACTGAATGCTAAATTGATTTTAATATTCCCATCAACAAACAAAAACTATTGTTGGCAACTTACAAAGTATGACAAATGAATTTTAATTACCACACTAAAAAGATTTTCGTTAGAGAGACGAGAAATATGAATCCCAATGAATGCCAAAGGAAACTTTTAATAGTCGGGGCTTTTCGGAGAACATTAAAGAATGAATTCGAGTTGACCATCCGCCGCAATTGTTCGCAATCTCCAGTTTCAAGGGGTTTCGGTTTATCTTTTGACAGTTTTTTTCCCCCTCATTGGATGGGTCATAATTTTTTGGGATCGCTTTTGGCTGATTTGGTTTTTCATTGCCCCGTTTCGGGGCTTTTATGGTGCATACTTGTGTCTCTAATAAAAATTCGTTGCTCGTCTCTCTCTTTGGGACATTGTAGCTGCTGCCTAATAAATTTGCTTTGATTGATTTTAATGGTTAAGCGCTTCATTGGGCTTTCGAGGATGATGTCCCACCACCTCTGACATTCATTTCGATTGTTAGCGAAATTAATTTCGAGCGTTAGGCGAATAGGTCTTAAAAATTGTGTGCCGGATTATATTCTCGGTTGATATAAAAGCATTTCTTACGACTGAGTATTTGCCTTGCAGTTAAATGGCGGAAATTTTTGGAGGATTGGAGAAGAGGTAATGAAATGGGAAACTTTTTGAAATGAATTGAAAAGATGTCGTCGCGATTTTGGCGTTTTTAACAGCAAGATGGATTTAAATGGAACAAGTGAACAGTGGGATGAATGGAATACTTAATAAAACTTTTTAAGAAAATTACAAAAAAAGAAAGTAAAATACTCTATAATATTTAAGTAATGTTTACTGAATATATATACATTTCTATTTAATTTTTAATAATTTATTCCTTATATTTTTCTTGTTTCTACTCCACTGTTTTCAATATTAGAAGGGGATCTTCTTGCAGAACAAGTTTCATCACAGTTGTCATGTTCAATTTCCTTTGTGGAATTTCGACTTGTCATTGGAGTTGCCTTCGGACTTATCCACCACCCCGAAAAATAACTAAGAACTAAGAGCTTTTTTTACAACTTACGGAGAATAAAATTCATAAATACCCATTCATAAAATTCAATTTTGTTGCATGTCGCTCAGTCAGTCATAAAAGTGCTGCTGCTGCTGCTGCTGCTTCTGCTGGGCGGCTTCTTTTGTTACTTTCCGAATGGAAATACAAAATCTGGGCATTACTTTGCTGGTCACGAAGCGAACTTGGGCAGGTTTTTCAACAGCCTGGGAAAGGGGGAGAAATCCGGGAAGGAGGCGTAAAGAGAAAAATCAGGGAGTGGGCTTATGATTTAACTGCAGTGTCGCTGTAAAAGTTATTGCCTGGGACAGGAATTGATCTTTATTCAGATTCATTGCCCACAATGGGGCAAAATATATTGTTGCAATTATTTTTAATGGTCCAAGATACTACTCGTATAATGCGGGTGTAACTTGTCCGACAATCGATAACTCTTGATTTTATTTATAAGCCTTTTTTCCAACTCCTTTTCACTTATTTATAGGTGTTCTTTCTTATCATTGAAATTTATTTTTAAAATAAAAATAAATGAGTAATAAGTCATCAAGGGAAAAGGATTTATTTATGGGGTATTTAAAACTTATTGAAGGACAATATATGCATTTTTATATAGGAAACTCTTGGGAAATACAGAAATATTAAACAATAAATTTGGGAAAGTTGTATGAAACTGCTTACTTTAAAAATTCGATTTAAGATTAGTTTTTCAGGCTTTAAATTACAATCCGATGACATTTCCAATCACTTTCCCCCTTAAACTAACCATTATCCCCTCCTTTTTCAAAGGTGTTTGAATGCATTTCGTATCGTTTTTACAGCCAGTCACTTCTTGGCTCTTGGACATAAAAGCGCCTGTGTAAAAACCATAAGATAAGGCATTTTCCTTGGCCACATGAGTCCTGGACAGGCGACGATTATTCCAGTCCTTGGCCATACCTCGACACTTCTCGTAAAAGTGCAGACAATTAAACGCAAGTTAATGGGCGCCCAAAGTTAGAAGCTGTCCCAGGATCTGGATCTGTCAGGATTTCATCAGTCCAAAAGTCATTTTAACGAGGCCATTACGTGTAAATGCTGCTGATGAGGTGACGTTGACTGCCCCGAATGGAACAATTAAAACGCTTCTGTCCCGTGCCGTGCTTCAATCTAATCAGCACGAGCCATCAATGCCAAAGCGACTTAAATTATGCTACAGAAATCGAATTTATGACACTCGCCCCCAGACGGGAGACTTACACCTCCCTTCTGCCCGCCAAAATGAATGAACTTCCAAGCCGAAAGTCCAAAACCGAAACCGAAAACAATAAAAGTTACATTTAGCTTCGAGCAAATAAAATTAAACAAAATCCTGCCCAGGATCATGGACACACAAGCGTTTGAACACTGAGAAAAATAAGGTAAGAGCTTGGAAATTATATTTTAAAATATTTTTAAAGGAACTAAGTTACTAAATATTTTGAAACATATTTTTCGGTTTCAAAAGATAGAAGGTTTCATGAAAGAAAATATATTTTTGTAGTAAATATAATATTTAAATTAATTAATTTATTTTCAAATATATTTTAAGGTTTTAAAATTACTGAATAAAAATATGGATAATTTTCCATTTAAAGAATTTAATTAATTTTATTTAGTAAAGGAAACTAACTTCCTCTCTTGTTAAACTTAAATATTTCACCCCAAAAAGAGTTATAATTGTTTCTTACAGTGCACACACCTCGTCAACGTGTTTGTGAACCAACTTAGTGGGGTTTCGGGAAGGTTTCGGTTGGGGGAAAGCTCTAAAGGTTGGACTGCTGGAACCGTATCGCAACCGCTGTAGGTTTTAATGTCTATTTTGTGTGCCATTTAAGGGCAGCACACACGCGACCATCGCATCCAGATCTCTCTCTGGGGGTATCCAGGGGATATATCTGTGGAAGCTGGAAAAGTGAGACTCAGACTAAATGACGTCGTCTTTTAATTTTTATCTCAAACATTGCAAACTGTTTTTATTGTTGCTTTTAACTGCGCTGGCGTCTGCTTTTCGCCCCGTGCGTCTGCAACTTTTGCAATTTCCCAAACGCCCAGGCACGGCATCTGGTTGGATACCTCATTTGGAGGAGCCGGAGGAATGTAACTGGCACTTTTATATAGCTAAAGGTTTTTCTTTAATTTGAATGTCCATTTATTTATTGTAGTTATTTTGAGAGAACAACGGGAACGCTGAGGCAGCTAGCGGTAAATTCTTAATTGGATTAATATAAAAATATATTAAGCTAAAGATTTCTCTAAATGATTATAAAATTAAGTCCTTCTTGAGCATAGAAATATTCTTTTAAATAAATACTATATTAAATGAATTTAATTAATATCAATATTTAATTAAATTACAACGAACTGTTGGGCATTCACCCCTGCAAATCGGTTAACCTTAAAGACAATTACGTTTCTTGTATATTTCATGACAAATTCCCATATCTCCACCGATGGAAACACTGCCACTTTATTCCATTATGCAGTCGGTCGACCCTTCGTCCTTAATCACAGGGACGTTACTGGATGGCAGTGAAAATCCCCCGCGAAGGAAGCCGTAAAGGACAACCAACTGAGCGACAAAGACGCTGACTGCAGACCACAAACAGTGAATGAAAACGTAAAAGACGGCTAATAAATCAATGGCCAACTGTCAGCATTGTGTGAGTGTAATAATAATCCAAGCCAAACTGGTCAATAATAAACCGAAACAAGGCCAGGGAGAAGCGGCAACAAATGTCGCAGGACAGGAACCCCAAGGCGGAGCGAAGTGAACCGAGTTGAGCTCTGGTCAAGCGAAAGGACATTTGAATTGGTGATGACGCTCACACAAGATTTATTTCCACAGTCGTCCTGTCTGCAATGAAATAAAACGTATTAAGTCATAAAAATATCCAAGGCAAAGGCGGATTACCAAAGTGTGAATGAAAGCAAAGCCATCTGAGCCAAATGGCAGAGTCCCAGGACCAAATGAACCGCGGGACATCAAATCTAATTATGCCATATAAAGGAGCACATAAGATACTGCAAAAGGAGGTTTTTACACTAGAGATTTCTGTGAAATAGAAGTTTAATTTCAAAAGAACTATTAAACAGAAGCAGACTTAGTCTTAAATATTATTTTTCAAGTCAAATCTAATCAAAAATATCTATTATCGGCTTCCAAATATTCTTTAAAAATTATTTTATTATTAATAAATATACAAGTGTCCTTCCTTGCTAATTATTTCAGTGTACAATGCACTGCGGGCAGCTGAGCAAACGATATTTTGCGAGAAGATATTTATGCAGCTTTTGTTTTAATAAAATTTTTATCATTTCAGCAAAGAGAGACGTGGACCAAAGGATGTGCGCATAAATCTTCGGGGGAAGCATAGCAATTATATGCAATTTATGCAGCAGTCGGAGGAGCACAGGGACTCTGATATTTCAAGGAAACTTTGCCTCGGAATTTGTTCAATTGAATGTCTTAAAAGGAGGCATCCTTCGTTGCCTTTTTATCAAGTCCGAGACGGCCAACAGGAATTTATCAGCTCAGCCAACATAAAGTTTTCTTTTCCTTTCCTTTCCCCCCAAAAAAATCCTGTGGCATACCACAAATTTATATACGAATATATACAAAAGATAAGTTTTCTTTTATTGCAATTGGTTGCAGCTTGGGAAAAGCAGAGCGAGAGAAGGAAAAGTTTTATTGTCCCGAGTAGGAAATTTCCTCTTCGCTTAAGGAGGAAAATTAGAAAAGTGCAGAGCAGCAGAGACGCCGCCTGCTTGGTCATTCAATTGTGGATGTCCGGTATCTAATTTAAGATCCGTCTGCATCCTCTTGGGCGGGCCAAAAGTTTTCTAACCAAATTAAAATAAGAAGCCTGCCTGTTTTGTATGCAGCTGCTGCCCGATGGCGAAGACGGAGACAAATCAATCGGAGTGTTTGGTTTGAGGTGGAAATTAAATGCACAACCAGTTAGTGAATGGGTTTAGCTGATTAAGTTTTGGGGAAGAGATTGGGGTTTATCTGGACTTTAAGATGTGATTCTCTTTTAGAAATTAAAAAAATAAAGTCTTTAACTTGCTTTAGTTTTTTATTTATATTTAAATGCTTACTCAACCTCTAGTTCAAAGTCTCTCAACCAAACAACTGAAACATTAGCTTCCAATTATTTAATTATCCAGGACACATGGTCTTTTCTGTCCGCTATCCATTACACTTTCCCCAACCCACACACCGTCAGCTACTATTTCAATTTAAACACTTTGCCAGCGCTAATTAAATATCAGAAAAACGCTTCCATGGAAAGAGCAAAAAGCGAGAAAAAATCACAAAAACTAAATCAATATTCGCTGTACTAAGCCAAGTGTCAGCAGGAGTCCTTGAAGTCCTTACACGCGCACTTTTCGCCTTGACTTTGACATCCAGCCAATCCCCACCCAACGAGGGCTGGAGGGGAGAAAAAGGGAGCATTATCGGTCTGTCCTTGGTGGCTGCACGCAAAATGCCAAGGACGAGGCAGGATTACACGTCAATTGAGACTGAAGCGATGAGCAAGACCAAGGACAGACCAAACTGGGTGTGTATGACCAGCTTTGATTTGGATTTTAAAAAAAAGTTAAGGGTGGAGGGGAGTTTCTTTCTCTTTTTCCAACTACTTAAAATTTTTTTGTATGCAAATTTCAAGCACAATTATTGCTGACGCTGGCAAGACCCGGGCCATAATTGCAGCCATAAATTTGAGCCTCGGTCTGAGCCCAGGCAACTTGAACTGGTCTGTGGTCGTGTCATTAGAACTGAAGTTGCCGCCTATTCGAGAGATTTCCTTATTATTTGTGCCCTAGAAAAAGGTAGCTGCATTTTAATATTTAATTTAAATTTATGTAAATTAAGATTTTAGATAACATTGCACTAGAAATTTTACAAAGAATTAATTAGACTAAATAGATGGAATATAAGTATACGAAGTCTATTAGTTTCAACTATAAGTTGTTATTATTTTATAAAATAAAATTGTAAACATTTTAAAATATATTTCAACTAAATACCCGCTTGATAATGTAGAGTATTTTCATTGTCGTTCTTTTGTTACTTGCAAAACATCCTCCCTGCTAAGGCATAACCAACTTCCCCCACTCTCTGGCTTTAATGTTTTTAATTTTTCCGTATCATTGCATTATTTTTTATTCAGATACTTCTCTGGCATCATCGCCGCCGCACTTGACACGCAGCCAAGGTGCAGGAAACAGGGATCCCTGGGAGTGCAGTGGAAGGGGAGCGGAGCCCTTCAATTTCCATTACATTTGCAGCTGTGTTAGCCATCGATGTCCTTTTGTGTGCGGCTGTCATCTGCTACTGGATCCTTTGCTCGGCTCAACTTTTCAGTCTCCAACTCCTGCTCCTGCTCCTGGCTCTCCTTTTACCCGGCAAGATTTGAAATTTATGCAAAGTACTCGATGTCGTCGTCGTCGCCGCCGCACTCAGCGCAAATAATGAGCAAGCCCGCATTTCCTGCCACGTTTTTTGCTCCTTCTCGATTATTTGTATCTGTATCTGCAACTGTATCTGTATCTGTAGCTGTGGCTGTGGCTGTCTATCTGGGGTTGTAGCCACTGTTGTTGCCCCCTTGATGTATGTATCTCCTTGCACTTTGGTAAATGGCAAACAGTCTGGTTTGGGGTGAGGTCAGAGATGGAAATGGAAGGGAAATGAGGAAAGGTGAAGCCATTCGTGTTGCTTTTTAGTTTCGCTTGCTACTGATATCTTTTATAAATTAATTTCGATTTATCAAGGGGATATGAAAAATTCTTTTTATACAAATTTAAGAAGTTCAAGTTGTGTAAGAAAGAATCAAATATGTACATATATTTTAAACCATTAATTATTCCTCCACAATCCTTTAAATCTCCCCTAAAATTGGCCATCTTAAAGATGCCATTTAACCCCTGGGGCCAAGCCAACAAAGTTCAAAAGAGGAGACAAAGGCATTTAGTCTTAACCGACGTCCAATCTGGTGCAAGTGTTATGTCTTAAGGACGGCAAATCGCGCACAATTTGTAACAATATAAATGACTTATGTCCGCGATGGCTAACGAACAGCATCTGCTGTGGCAATAGCAACAAAGTCGTAGTCGTGTCTAAGTCCCCGCCCCATTTAACCCTCATACTTTTCGATCATTTCAACCATAAGCATAATAAATTTTTACGCTTGAGTGCCAGAAACTCACACCCCCGACGAAAAACCAAAGTAAACTATAAATTTATAATGCGCGAAAGTAATTTTATGACTTTGTGGTTTTAGCTTTTGGTTTTTGGCATGCGAAACACATCTCTATCTCTCCAGGGAGAGTGTTAAAACACAAGTTGCAGAGAAAGAACAGTGCGGGGCATGAGTAACTATAGAAAAAAGATTATATTTATTAATAAAATAATTTTGTTTTAAATATTTTTAAGAGGAATTTGTACCTAACTCATAGGAAAGTAGTAAGAAACCATAATCTTAGCTCAGGAAAATAGGTTTTAATATATATATTTATTTTAAATATTTCTTAAAATTATCTTCAAGCTAACCTTATACTCATAAAACGCACTGTACTACTAAATCAATGTTCAAGTTCCTTCGGAGCCATGTTATCGCAGCCGAGGCAAAAATAATAAGCGCCAAACGACGCCCGACGTCGCCATATTTATATGATTAACTGCTTACCCCCCCACCCACACACACTGCCAGACACAATTATAGATACACATGATTACAAACAATAAATTGCCGCTTTGACACTTGTAATGGCCTGTTCCCACTGCTGTTGCAACATTTTAACCACAATGTTATTATAGCCTCTCTGCTGCCGGCCAGGAAATTCCCTTTAAACTTCAAATCTGCCAAGCCGGACAATTGCCCCGGCTTTGCCATACAAAATTGTTTTATTGTCGGCACAATTCCAGCTCGAAAATAGAATACACTGTTTTTTTATTGCAAATTTATTCAAATCATTTGTAATCTCCTCGCGCTGCCCTCCGTAGGCTGTGGGCCATAAAAGTGTGTGTTCCTGTGCTGTTGCCACAGTTATTATGATTGCGATTGTTGCCGGACTGCCAACACTTGGTAAGTGGTCCACTGTGGGTGTTATATATGGTGATGGTGAGTCCGGGGGATGGGGAACGATTATTGTGTGGGCGGCACAGGAACTTCAATTGTCCTTTGGCTGCGATAATGGTTTTATGTAGAAAACTGGCCAGAGTGAGGGGTGAGAAGTGTTTGGGCTTTGGTTAGTGCTAAATACTCTCCATATTTTACTAGAATTTATTTATAAAAAAAAAAAGGAAGTTAAATTCGGGAAGTCCAAGTTTATGTACCCTTTTAGCTTGGTTCTTATAATTAGCATAATTTTTTGTTATAAGGAGAACCCATTTTAAAATATCATAACTCGGCTAAAAAGACATTTATTTTAATTCTGAAAACTGTTCTGCGGTAGTTATTATGAAGTTAATAAATCATCTTACTAAAATATATTTGAATATGTGTCCATAATTTTATATAGTCAATTTTTGGGAAAATTAAAGCTTTAAAATATTGTAGCTAAGCCAAAAATCCATAAATTTCAATATGAAATACATTTTTATATTAGTTTTGCTTAGGTTAACAAATCTGCATACTTAATTTACAATCTTAGGAAATTAAAAATTTGGCCAATTTTTGACAAATTTAACGATGTAACCCCTTATCAAATTTTGAAAAAATGGCTAAAAAATTATATTCCTCCGGATATGGCTAGAAAGACTCGCCTGTTAATTCTGATCAAGAATATATATGATTTGTGGGGTCGGAAAAGACTCTTTCATACCGTTTCGACCTTTTTACTAAAATTATAATACCTGCAAGGGTATAAAAAAAAAAATATAAAATCGTATTTACCATTCTATTAATTTAAATCTAAGATTAAAACTTTAAATCATTTCCTTACAAAAGTACTAGAAAAAATACCCGACCTTAGCTGCAGCAAAAGCAGGAACAATAAATGGGTAAAGATTTTTATATTTATTGCCAAGGACTCTCATTTTTTTCCATGGAACGCAGTGCATTAACCCCTTTGTGCCCCCTTACCCCACGGAATGCAACGGAATGACTCATCACGGGAAAAAGACGACGTCCGAGTGAAGGGAAATGGAAGTGTGCTAGAACTCTGGTAACGGCAAAATGTACAACTTGGCATTTTATTATTATGATTATTTGTAGTATTTGATGTTGTTCCGGCTGCTGTTTCTTCTTGAAAAGCAAACTGAAAACTCCATAAAAAAATGCGAAGGAAAGAGCGATAGGGTAGCTCCTAGGAGGGTGAGGTAAGTGCACCGACAAAAGTATCCCCTAATCAGTGCTGTCCGGGTTTCTTAAAAAGTAGGGGTAAATAAATAAATAAAAATA
>JAEIIL010014665.1:0-13724 GCA_018905715.1 Drosophila lini | reverse complement strand
TCTTTTGATGAGGATCCTTCAGAAGACTTCCTTTATTTTGGTTTGTATTTATTTTTATTTTATTTTATTTAATTTTTTCTGAATAAGTGAATTATAGTGAATTTTAGTGGGACTGGAGTCCGAGATAACGTCGATTTCCTTTGTTTTATGTTATTAATTTATTATTCAGGACATACATGTTTATTTGTTCTCTTAATTTATTCATTTTTATTTTGGATTATATATATATTTAAATATATTTATATATTTTTATTTTATTTATTTTGTTCTCTATAAGTGAAGTCAACTTGGAATCAGTTGGATGTTTCCGTTTTATATTTTTAATATATTCTTTTCGTATGCTTTATATTATTTTTATTTGTTTTAATTACTCCTCAATGAGCTCTAATCATCATAATCTCTGCCAGCAGTTGCCTATGCTGGGATCGGCATAAAATATACAAAAAAATTTTGCTAAATTGTATTTCCTTAAACAGCTAAACTTTTTTTTTTTACTATATCTAAAGATTTTTTTCGGATTGACACAATAGTTTGAAACTATTGGTGGGTTTTCTATAAAAAAAAATAACTCTTATTTGTTTTGTTTTCCATTTTGTATCATTTTGCAATCAATTGGTTTAGTATTTGTATATTTAATTTTTTATTTTTTCAATTTTAAATTTTGTTAACTTTCTGTTTGAAAGATATTAACATAAATTTTAAAGGGCATATGATTATTTAAAAAGGGGCCAATAACTTCCTGCTCGGTGGTCTGGAGGGTGTGGCACTTCTTGAAAATAATTTTCCAGCTCCTATCTGTGCGGCGGCCCCTGTTGACGAGTCCTTCATGGCCAGGGCGTTTTCACTTTCGGTTTCAAATTAAACGCCAAAGCGCTTCACCAGCTCGCTCTCGCTCACTCTCTACGTATCGCTCTCTATTTCCCGACACGGACTCGGAGATACCCATACGCTTTGCTTTAAAGTGTGGCCCAATGCCGGGGCCCCACCGTCTCCTCCTCTGGCAAGCCCTTGCCCTAGTCCCCATGTCCACGCCCATACTCCTGACCGTGACACAATTTCTATTGTCCAGCATCTGCAGCAGCAGCAGTAACGACAGTAACAGGACGAGCTTCCTATGGGTGTGTACCTACGGGCTCGGTGACCTGCTCTATTTAATGGTTTTCGGGCCCCTATCCAGCTGGGGCTCAGAGATTTTCCTCGGCCCAAGCACGGGCAAACAGGTGCTGTGCTTTCGAAATTGGACACTTGTTGGCCTTGCGGGTATCAATTCACATTAGGCAACCTTTGTTGGCAATTATCAAAGGATTTATGAGGATTTTGCGATTTGGTTTACGCTCTATCCTAAGCATTACAGCGATACATATGTACATATAGATATTAACCTATATCAGGGCCTTTTTGGTTATTTGAGCTCCTATTTGGCATGGTACTTGTCAAGTTACTTTGCTTAGGCATTAAATATGTACATTGTAATAGGCTCCTGCAAGGGTATAAACATATCCATATGGGTCGTGTGTGTACATACAAGCCTTGTTCAACTTTTGCCCGACATTCGCTTAGTTTGCAATTAGCATTTTGAGTAACAAATTTATGCAGTCTTATGTAAAAGTAGTTGTGTTTCTCAGCTGCGATGATTTTGTATATAATAATGCTAATAAGGGGTGGAAATTGTAAGATGAATTAATATTGAAGATTCCAGTCCTTCCACGTGCAGTTTTATTTTAATTATAGTTTTACTTAATACATTTAATTAAATAAATGTTACAAAATCTCTACATACGATTAACGTTAAATAATTATTTTAGGACTAGTATATTTTTTATTGCTTTATACGTTTCATAGACACAAACCGAACAGAATTAAAAACAAAATTTATACATATATTAAAATGCGGATATAGAGGATATTAACGGGTTAAAGAGGATATTATAATCCTAGTTAACACAGTTAAGGAGTCGCATCAACAGGCGAGTCTATCTTGCCATGTCCGCTAGAATAAAAATATTTACACATGTAACGGTTGAAATTACCTGTCTGTTAGCTTTATTCAGTTTGGTAAATAGTAAAAATGATTTAATTTTAATTATTACTTAAAATTCAAATTTGATAATTTAAAAAACTGGTTCGGAATAAATCGGAACCAACGTCGATATCGATATTTCGATATAATCGCAATAATCCGCGTTGCCATTCGCCCGTTGATTAGTTGGCAACGCGGCACCGACCATTAGCTTTACGTTGACCGGCTTTTACCCTCGTTAATGGCTAATTTTTAAATATTTAAATTTTACTTTCCTCATATATATGTTTTTTAATGTTAAAAAACCATATAAGCCCGGTTTTAATGGTATTTTTTGTCGTATATTTTTAGATTCAGACTCGATATCTATCGATAATTCCACGGCCACTGATGGCGAGTGACATCTCTAGCTGAGCGTCTTCAGACAGAAAAAAACAACAAATATATGCATGTGCAATAAACCAAACATAAATAATAACATTTCCCCAAGAAGAGAGCCAGCGCTGTTAAAATGGCCAATGCAGCCTCCAACGTGCGCTGCATCAACTTTTACGACCTCTGTAGAGTCTGCACCGACAGCAGCGACCACAAGACGAATGTCTACTCGCCCGAGGGACGCGCCAAGAACCTGAGCAGCAAGATCTCCGAGTGCCTCTCGCTGCAGGTGAGTGATTGGAGATAGGCTTCGTTCCGGACCAGAGAAAGACTGCTAACACTCACATTTCGCAGATCGATGAGAAGGACCGCCTTCCCAAGGTGGTCTGCGCCCAGTGCGTGCAGCTGGTGGAGCAGATGCACAGCCTCCGGGCCACCTGCCGCAACTCGCAGACGATGCTTAGCAACTGCCTAAACATACGTCCCACGCCGAGCGGCGACAAGCTGTATATTCGGGATGCCGTCGACGAGTCTGGCAAGAGTCTTAGCGTGGTGCAGGCCCCGTCTTCTGCCCCCGGTGGTGCCCAGCAGTCCAGCAATCTGCTGAGCAGCATCATGCAGGCGGTGGGCATGCAGCCACAGCAGCAGTACACGATCACGGTGGACAATGGCATCCAGCAGCAGAATCTGCCGGAAGTGCAAGTCAAAAGCGAAAAACAGACGTGAGTTGGGCCCATTTCTTTTTCAGAGATTTGTTCTGCAGCAGTTAGTATTCCGTCTGTTTTTAGAGTTTTGGAAGAGTTTATCCGGCTCAAGCCCGACATCAAGATAACGCCGCTGGGCAAGAAGGAAACCAACAGCAATGCCGCCAGGCCTCAGCAAGTAATCTCTCAGCCGCCGCCTCTCCAGCCCCAGACAGTGACCACCGCCACAGTAAACACGCCACAACTCCAGTTGCAGACTCAGATAGGAGATCAACTGCAGCCCCTCTGGCAGCAGATCCAGCAGTTGCAACTGCAGCAGCAGCTACAGCAACTGACAAACCAGCTGCAAGCCACCACTCAGTTTACCGCCGCTGCAACGGAAGACTCGTCTAATCCCAGCGACAGCAAGAAACCCAAGCTGAACTTCGTGCTGTCCGGCCCGACGGCGCCGCAGTTTACCACCTCTCTGCCGCAGTTCGGAACGAATCAGCCGCAGATTCAGCTGCAGCTGATGCCCGGCGGAGCAGGAGTAACGAGTGCCAACACCGCCTCCACACAGCCGCAGTTCAATGCCGCCGCATTGCTGTCCAGTTTGGCAGCTCCACAGTCGTCGGCTCCAAATGTGATGTCGCCCAGCAAATGTTTCCTGCCCGTCACCATTCGCGACGAGAACTCCGACCAGCAGATCGTGGCTCATATAGACACCAAGAATTTGATGCTGCCCACCACCTACCAAGTGCAGATGAAGCTGCAGCCCCAGCTGGCCACCGCCGACGGACAGCCAATTATGCAGCTGACGCCCACTTCTATCCCGGCCACCCTGCAGCTGACGCCTCAGACGCTGAGCAACAGCCAGGGAAACAGCTTTCAAGGAACCGGTACTTCTGTATCTCAAAGCCAATTTCTCGCGCCGCAGCCCCCTCAGCAGCAGCAACAACAACAGCAACTGGCTCCAGTAACAGCCCAGGTGACCTCCCAGCAAATCATCAGATCTCCGCAGACCAGCACCACCAGTCCCCAGCTGGTTATTAGGAATGTGACCACGATGCCAGCGACTCCCACTACGCCAACCAACAGCAAGGAGGCGCCTGCCTTCAAGACACCTCCGAGGCAAAGGCAGTTGCCAGCGCAGAAGCCGAAAGCGATTCCTAGTCAGGGACCCTCACCATCATCCCCGGCTACCAATCAGCAACCCATCAACGAGGTCAGGCGACTGGTGACTCCGCCAAAGCAGCAGCAGCAGCAGCCGCTGCCGGTTGTGAAGCAACCTCAAATATCAACATCAGCATCCAACCCGGCAGCTTTGCAGCGACTCTCCGCGAACACAACCATTACTAAGGTGGCCACTAAGCAGGCTGCCCCAGTGCCAGTCCAGGTTCCAACGCCAGCAGCCACCACACCCGGCAAGCTGCCCTTGCTGAATAAGCAGAATATCACCATTAGTCGAATCTCTACGGTATCGGGGGCCAAGCCGCCAACGAAGCCGCCAGCTCCTGCGCCTCAACCCATTCATGTAACTGTTCCCGCACTTAGCCAAGCGCCGCCTCCGCCGCTGGCATCTCAGCACAAAAAACCACCCGACCAGGTGCAGGAAACACCGTCGCAGAAGGTAAAAGCAGCGCGACCACCAGCACCGAAAATTCAACCTTTGTCCAGTCAAGATGAGCAAAACACTTCCGGAGATGCGAGCACACCAACTGGCGGCTCCGCGCTCATCTGCCCCACTTGCAACCGCGAGTTCAAGAAGAAGGAGCACCTCACCCAGCACGTCAAGCTGCATGCGGGCCTGCGACCCTTCAAGTGCTCGGAAGATGGCTGCGACAAGGCCTTCAGTCGCAAGGAGCACCTGTCTCGACATTTGATCTCTCACTCCGGCCAGAAGATGTACACCTGCGAGGTGTGCAGGAAGCCCTTTTCGCGCAAGGACAACCTGAACAAGCACAAGCGGTAAGGAATTATTTTTAAACGTTTTTTTAAGATCCCATAAGGAGGAGAAAACCATCAAGTTATTAACAAACCGTTGCCTCGACAGGATTCACACTCAAACGGCCAACGAGACGTTCTATTGCTGCGATGTCTGCAATAAGAACTTTGCCACGAAGCTGCACTTTGAGAAGCATAGGGAAATGCACAAAAAGCCGGGACCGGAAAATGCAACTCCCGCTGCTGCACCTGCTGCTCCCGCGCCCGCCCAAGTCCGTAGCAATGGCCAGGTGCCCAATAAAGTGAGTTTCTAATGCCACTTGCAAACATTAGTTAACCAAGCTAACCACTCTTTGCCAGGCTCCATATGAAGTTAAGCAGCGTCCTCTTCAGCAGCAGCAGCATCAGACGCAAGTGCAGCCACAGGCACAGCAGGCGCAGATTATGCATGTGGTTACCACCCAGGACCTGGCCGGGAACACCATAACGATAACCCAAGCACCCGACTCCAATATGCCGGCATCCTTGGCCAACTTTGTGCAGCTTGGCTTCCCGCAATTCCAGAATGCCAGCGCACCAGCCGCCAACCAGTTAGTATGTAAGATTGCCAAGTAGACTCCCTCGCCACTGCACTCCACCACCTCCCGCTTACCTCATTTCCTAGTCCGCGGTCAACGTCTACTCCAGTTTCTGGTCGCCAGTTCCTTAACGCTTTTTAGTTAGTACTTAGCGTACTTTTACTTTTCCGTTGTGCAATATTATTTTAATTTAACTTATTTTAGTTTACTTTTGTGTCAGTGTAGTATGCTTTTATTGAGTGTGACCCGCAGTGCTATTTATTCCAGCTGTAATTTTAAGATAGGCTCCTAGAATGTGTGTGTGTTTCGAATCGTAAGACATTGTAAATATCTGTGTATTTATGAACGTATGTATAAGCTAAAGACAAATTTGATGGAAATAACCTTTTTTGGGTGAAAAGAAAAGATTCCATTGTGAAAATAAATATAATGTATAATTTATGGCTGATAGTGTGTATAGTATGAATTTTATTTGAACTGCACCGGAGCCTTCAGTTTTTGCGGCGCTATAAAGCAGATGGCAGCTGGGCGGGCGGGCGTCCAGGCTGGCCCCGGTGTGTTTACGTGATTATTTTTGGTAAGACTCGCCCCACTGCTGAAAGTATGAATATCAGACGCTTTAATTTCCAATGGCCGACCGGATTCCTGAAATATTTCCGAAAGAGCTCGTAATTCTTACTCTCTAGCATGCGAACGAAGGAACGAAAAACAAATGCAAGCCCGTTTCCAGCCGGTTTTCCGAAACCGAAAATTTATTAGCATTAAAGGAAAACCAATTTCCCATGAATTTGTATGTTTACGCAATTAAATTGGCGATATTTAATACTTGGCGTGGTATGTGTGTGGGTGTTACATATAACTAGGCTCAAAAACTATGTGGGCGAAAATCAGCAAGAGCAGACAATTAACGTGTATAATACATAGAAATCTTTGGCCTAACAATTAACAAACAACTACAAACTATAAACCAACAGAAACACAACTCCAACTAAAGGCAATAAGCAATAAAAGAGCTGCAGTGGAATCATAAGCCAAAGGTAAGACAAGTGAGTGGTGTGGGTGGTGGCGACAAACAAGTGTTCAAGAGTGACAAATACCATATTCCCTGAAAGATGTACGGTACACTACATAACAAATTATTTTAAAGCAAAATATGAAAATATACAAAATATTTAAGGAAAGTTGTCGCAATCCTGATCCTTAATCAATGCATATTAATTATTTCTTAAGTCTTCTAATTTTAATTCTATTCGAAATTCTTTAAAAAATACATGGAATCTGTATAAAACCTCAGCAAACCCTTAAATCTTTAATCACAAATATCAGCTTATGCTGATGATATATCAACATCAAATCATTCTAAACAAATTACTTAAAACAGCAAAAAGTTAAAGTAAAACAAATCCTAAGGGAAATGTATCCACCTTCAAACGATTTTTTCAGCTAAAAAACGAAAGGATTTTAAGATCTAATTAGAATAAGGCAATTCAAACGGTGAAGAAGAGAAAACAAGCCAACAAGCTAACTAAATGTAAATATGGGTGCGAAACAATCCAACAAACTAAGTTCAACGAACTACTAGGTGAGGGATTAGGATTAGGGTCGTGCAATGTTAGGACTAAAGGTGTGCCCCGCCACCGATCTCGTATCGGACAATGAATTAAATATGTGAAAATTTAAGGGGCTACCTTGGGGATCGGGGTTGGGGGTTCTTTCCCTATCAGTTGTAGGCCAGGGAAAACTGATTAACCTTCTGCACGTCTCCCCAAACCTGCACCGCCTGGATGTCGGTAAGGGAGAAGAGGGTCTCGTACTGGGTAATGAAATTGTGACCCGCCTCCCTGCCCTGGTAGACACGCATGGTGGAGTTATCGTAGTCGAAGGCGAACTCGAGGCAGAACGAGGACTCTGTGGATGAAAGTTGGAGCGCCTCATCAATCTCGTTCATAATGCTGGCAAAGCTCTGGGTCAGGTTTTGGGTCTTATTGCTAGCGCCTGTACCGTCGAAGATGTTCAGGTACTTCTCCTGGTGCAGGCTGCTCCACTCTCCGTTCCGTTTGTAGTTCTCGACGATCGTCTGCGTGGGAATTATCACCTTGAAGTGGTACGTGATGTTGTCCGTACAATCCGGACTGTTGACAAAGTTCACCGAGAATCTGTCGGGGAAGGGAGAGAAAAGCCATTACAATTAGCGATTCGTATTGTTTAAATCCCACCTAGGTGCTAATGACGTCGAAAAAGGCTTGAGCCCTTCAAGTCCAAGCTCTGGCTAACTTGTTAAAGAATCATTTATCAAGTCATCCCAGCTCGAGTGTCTTGTTAACTGTACATACAATCTAATGGCTAAAGTCAATATATTTAACGATTAAATTCATATACAAAAGGCGAAGCTAACAAAATTGTTTACCAATCAGAAGAGGTGCTTACAGAAATCTTTATTAAAAAAAACTACAATCGAAGGTTTTGTAGAAATATTTTTAAATCTTTCACAGTTAAAATCTAAAAATCTTTCTAAATAAAAAATAATAAATATAAACTAATACCATACAAATATATATATTTATAAGATCCTTAGATCATAAGATCCCCAGAATCACGTACTTCTAATTTCTAAAATTTAAAAGAAAACAAAACCTATTCTGGGAAAACCGCCAATTTATTTTAATTCTCATTTGGATTCTCAGACTGTTTTAAGGAACCCGAAGCTCGCCATTCATCACATAGTCGTGTTAATGACGTAGGGATTTGCACGTTTGACCCTCCGCCTGACAACTGCTTAGTCATCATAATGGTTTCTATGGCACATGGCGGTTCGGTGAGTTTTTTTTGGGAGACCGGGGCTCCCAGAAGTCGTGTGTGGGTGCTAAAACGTGCAAAGCATTCAAGGAATGGAATTTGGATAGGAATTTTTGACGTCCGCCCATTAGGGATTTCAGATTTCTGCTTAAAATATGTGTTAGTCACTCTGAATGTAAAGTTCCTGGGAAACTTGGAAGTGTATTGTTTCCTTGTAGGTACCTTATCTAAGTTTGAGACTTACAAGAATGCAGCGGACAGGGAGGAAGCTTTTCATGACACACTTCAGTAGCAGCTATCAATACTGTCTTATCGATCCAAACAAAAGATAACGAATCGAAGGTCTAGAGTTATGATATACGAAGTTGAACAACAATGGAGAACCCGGATTCCACCGTGATGTAACTGATTTGATTTATTGACATCATTTAACTATTCATAAGCTGATTAACGAACTTCCCACCCAAATTCGTCTTGTTCTTTTCGTCGCTTTCATCTTTACCATTTGTTACGGCTACACTTATTGTTGTTTTCTTCGTTTGCCGGCATCTTCAGCGCGTGTCTGATTTAATTCGTCCGGTGATGTCATTGATGGTAGAATTGATACAGTAAAACCAGACAGCCCAAAATTAACCCATATATGCTCAACATTTGGGGAAAAAAAAATTTTAAAATGGCCTAACAAGATTTTTAGATCTTTAAAATGTAATATTAAATTAAAATACGCATATTGAGCTTTTCTTTCTTCTTGAAAAATCGTAAAAACTCGACCCAAATAAATGATAAACACCTAATTTCCTTACATTTTCACCATGCTTAGCGTGATTCTAAATACAAGTGTTTTTCTTCTGAGAAATTACTAGTCAACAAATACGGACATTTTGATACTTTGGGTTAATCAATACAATTTGTGATGAATTCCTGTGTTTTGTACGTGTTAATGGGTGCTTTATTGTCTGCTATCATCGTCGCCTGCCTTATCGCCTTAATAGATCATAAACTCATAAATGGCCTTTGGAATTTCTAAAAAAAGAACTGGGAACCAAAGCATAAATTATTCAAATTTTATAGCCTATTTGTATGTTTCATGTGTGAGCCATAAATCGTTTGCGAGCTCGTGAGAAGTGAATTCTAAATAAATCGGGTCACATACGTATACCATTTTTTAGGGCACTAAATTTCTGCACGCAAGGAGCTAATGTTTAACTGGTATCTAATCGATTTTCTTAAAGTTTTCTGGCAGGACTTACTGCTGTGGATCTTGGAGCAGGGTGCCGGTGATGGACATGCTGGTCACACGGTCGGAGGCATTGGCATTGGTGGGCAGCAGGGCGAGGAACTTTACATCAGGCATCTTATTTGGTTTTATTTTTAGGCTGGTGCTGCTGGTGTGCAGTGTAATTGCAAATTATATCCGGTGCTTGGGGACTTTGCTTTGGCAGTTGCCAACGGTTACGATAACTGTAATCACCGGCGGCGGCGGAGTAGTTAGCACTTGGCCGACTGGGGCAATACTGTTGGGGCTTGCACAAAGACGCGGCTATTTTAAGGGAGCGCGAAAGGGGATCTGGAAGCCACTAAGACGTCACGGGTAAAGTACGTTCGGGGGGTACATATTTGTTCAGCTTGTTCATTAAGACGCGTCGTTGCCCTGTCCGACCGCTATCGCGAGTGATTCAATACTGAGCAGGAGCACACTTCTGGGAGACGGGAGAGCCGACCCGCAGCTGAGTGACACCCCACACCTGTTAGACAATCCATTCCGAGCAGAAAATTTTGAGCATTTGTTTACGTACGCTCTTCGAGCTGTTTGACAAGAAATTGGAATTCGATAAGAGTCGCGCTCACGTATCGAGTATCGATACCAAGCAGCAATCGACCGTTAGGGAGAAAAACGTAAACTACATTTAATTAAAATGCATTTTCCTTTGACTAATTTTTGAAAGAACTCGTACTGCCAGGGGATTTAAATTTTTATTGCTGTAAAATATGAATTATGTAATGTAGTTCTACGTTCAGTTATAAAATTTTGACTAAAATCCTTGTCACTTGACGGTGTTTATAATTTGGTGTGGAATCCACTGTCAGTGCTTGACTTATCAGCTAATTCCGCCTCTGTATCGACATCGCCCTCGTAGCCAGAGTTCGTTTTCGAGGCATTATGGGTCACATATCCTTCAAAGTGCAGTTCGTCCGCACTTTGGGAGGCCTTGAAGCAGTTGGTGAAGTGGCGACAGGTGTCGCCCAGCTTCTCTCCCTTATTAAAAGCCTCGATCTTCTCGCGGAGATTACGCCTAGAACTGAGATGACTGGCTTGTGGCTTCGCACTGAGCTGGCTGGCCTGAGGCTTGGGCTTCTCCAAAGCAGCAAGCAACTTCTCCAGCGACTCTCCGGCGCCTTTGAAGCTCACAATGCTTTCCCTTAGAATTTGACTCTCGTTTAGAGCCTCAAACTCCACCAGAAGAGCTCTAGTCTCGGCCAGATCCGTGGACAAAGTGATCTCCGGCGCAGTAGTACTCTCCGTTATATTGGACCCACTCACAGCCTCAAATCCCATGATCAGGCGTCGGATCTTGGTGGCCGGTATCTGGGAACCGGACTTTGTAAGCAGCACGCCGCTTATATCGCCCACCTCCTTGAGCAGCTTCGACGATGACTGGATGGCTTCTTGGTTTTGCTGAACCGCCCAACGCAAGCGGTCGCGTAGGTTCCGGAGATAAGAGCTGAGCCGACGACTTTGCTCTTTCTCATCGACCCCTTCAAGGAATACTAATAGGAAATCAATTAAAAAGAAAATAAAGTAAACCTAAAGAAGCCTGAGAAGAGTCACAAATTACTCCTCTAAAAGCTTACCAGGAAGATCCCCCTCGCTCTTCGTTTTGCTATTGTATTCAGACATTTTGATTTAGAAAATTTTTGAACAACCAAACCAGTTAAAATATGATGTGAACTTAAAAATTTAATAAATTTCGACGAACGTTTACAATGACGTTTTGTATTCAAAGGTTACTGGGGTACAATCATAAAAACTAGGTCTCAAACTATTTTATTAAAATTTAAATATATAAAAAATGTATATAGTACAAATATTATTGATCATCATCTACAGCCGATTCGATCTAGCCATGCCCGTCTGTCTGTTTGTCTACATACTCTATTTTATTATTTTAAATTAAAATACTTGAAAATTTTTTATAATTTAAAATTTTGAAAAATTTCTTAATTTTTTTTAAATAATTAATTTGAATTTTTATAGCCATATTTGGCTTTCTTTATGGCTTTTTTTAAGCTACTTCCACCCTAGTTTTTTTAGCTATCACCTAAATTCGTTGGCCTTTTCAACGAGTTGGCAGCCCTGCTTTGAACGCTAACAAATTACACGAAATCAAATTCGTTGCAGTCGTTTTATAAATTAAAGACAGACCCAGCTTAGTTGAAAGACAGCAACATGAGGACTTCGCATATGGTGGTCGTGGTCTGCTTCCTGGCGGGACTGGCGCAAACGTCGTTCGCTCTCAAAGAGGAGGACTGCGAGGGTATGTGATGAACGATGGCCACGTAAGTGGTAAAGGTGTTCTGGACTGATTTTCACCGGCCTCGGCCGATTTACAGTGTGTGTCAAGACGGTGCGGCGGTTCTCGGACTCGCTGGACGATGCCACCAAGAAGGACTACAAGCAGATCGAGACAGCCTTCAAGAAGTACTGCAAGACGCAGAAGAACAAGGAGCACAGATTCGTGAGTAGCCGGCAAACAAGTGCCCCTTCCCCGCTCTTCACTCTGCTGAGCTAATGTTCCACGTATGCTTTGCGTTCTTCCACGTAGTGCTATTATCTCGGTGGTCTGGAGGAATCCGCCACTGGCATCTTGAACGAGCTGAGCAAGCCCCTGAGCTGGTCCATGCCGGCGGAGAAGATCTGTGAGAAGCTGAAGAAGAAGGATGCGCAAATTTGTGACCTGCGCTATGGTAAATATAACAATAGTCCAGAGAGCGATGAAGAGAAACTAGATAGTCGTAGCTAGGCTGATATAGGGAATTTTACAAAAATTTGCAATCTGCCTTCAAGAAAATTAAAAAATACCTAGAAATTGGCTTAACTGCAAAAAAACACGTGCCAGATGCCGGATCTTGGTGTAAATTTAAAGACAGAAAAGATTCAATTTACGAATTTTTCAAGACACTAAGATACCAAAGCTAAATATACCAACTTTCCATTTCAATTTCTACATTATTTATTGCAAACATATTTTCCGATATCTAAAGAAAACAACCTCTATAAACCTTTTCTTCTTAACCTTTTAGTCTCTAAACAATCTTATACTCACAATATATATTTATTCACAGAGAAACAAATCGATCTGAACAACGTGGACCTGAAGAAACTAAAGGTCCGGGACCTGAAGAAGATACTCAACGACTGGGACGAGAGCTGTGACGGTTGCCTAGAGAAGGGCGACTTCATCAAGCGCATCGAGGAGCTAAAGCCCAAGTATGCGCACAGCGAGCTGTAGAGCTCGGTTTAGAGCTTAGTTACTTGTGTAGTTACAATGAAACACGCCCACTTAGCAAAAAAACAACAACAACAACAAAACCACATGAAACGCCCCCACTACTACACACCCATATTTTTAGTTAATTTACAATTTTGATAGACTTTGAGAGAATTGAATATAACTATATATATATACCTAAAGATAACTATATATTTTGAAATAAAAAACCACAAGAAACACACAAGACCTCGTGCTCTCAAACGGTTGATAAATAAACAAGCAGTTTGTTTTTATTTTTCACGTGTTAATCTTTCATTTTTCGGTTTCCAATCTCCTCCTCCATTCACAATTACAGTTATTGACGTACAAATTACAACAAATTCAAAAAATATCTGGATTAAAGTTTTATTTAAATGTTAAATACATTATTCCATTGCACTTACTGCCGCGGGCCGCGTAAATTCGATGTGAGCGAAGGGCTGGCTCCTCTCTGGCCTCAATTAATTAAATTACAATTATTAGTTAGACGTAGTCACTAATTACGAACATAAGCAGCTAAGAAGATGGGGGTGTTGTGGGTATGAGGGTCTGCTTCTAGAATGCAAATGGCGGTGAAAAATGCTGATCCTTCGGATCCGCCGATTGTTATCCTTAGCGGCGGTACGGCTGCTTGTTGTACCGACCGCGTTCGTTCTCCTCTGACAGATTGGCGTACTCGCTGTACACCACACACCAGCAGTAAGTAAGGATTGCTGTAAGATAAAATTAAAATTGTTAAATATGCTGATCAAGATTTCAATGGCTTAAAGGTTTTAAAATATAATAGTATAGTATT
>JAEIIL010014653.1:0-21151 GCA_018905715.1 Drosophila lini | reverse complement strand
TAGGTTCATTTCCCAGAAATGCAGTTTCCAGTTTTTTTGGCTTTATTTATGATTTATAACTTTTATAAAAAAAGTCTAGATAATTGCAAAGCCATATATTATTCGCTAAACTCCTAAGAGTTTAGGAGTAGTTTTGCAATGAAATCCATCGCAACCGGAATCGCTTTTTACGTCGGGCTGCTATTCTTGCTGCTTTGTCTTCAGCCTGGATCTGCGCAATATCTAGACCCTGACTGCGGGATTCGAGCCCCTTCCATCAGGATCTTAAATGGCTCGATCGCTGAAATTAACTCGAGTCCATGGATGGTTTTCCTTCACTCGGACACCCAACGATTTGTGTGCGGCGGAACTCTTATCACTCACCGTTCGTATAATATGAGCCTCGTTAGCAGACGGCTTAAACCATTATACCCTTTTTTTCAGGAATGGTACTAACGGCAGCACACTGTTTTATTGCCAATCTAACACTGTAAGTGATACCAAATGAAATCAATATTTAATTCGATATTTTAGTCATGCGATAAATCCATTTTCTTTTTGATATATCAGAATAGTATAATCGGTAAACTGTTTAATTCTTCCTCTGCAGCGTTGCACGCCTGGGGGAGTACCAGAGAACAAAGTATTCACAATGCTACAACACAACAATGAAGACGCACTACTGCACCGACCGGGAGGAGGTCCCTGTGGACTTGGGCATCAAGCACAGCCGCTACAATCCGATAACCCAGGACAACGACATTGCCATTCTTCGGCTGGCCCGCTACGTAGCCTACATAGGTTAGAGTGTGCCTTGTATTGAAAAATGGATAACACTTACCATATTCACAATTCTAGATAACATTCGACCCATTTGTATTGTGATGAGGAAGGACTGGAGGAACTTTGTAGATGGTTTCCAAACTCTCACCGCTACTGGCTGGGGCAGGTCCGAGAGCGACAGTGACAGCGATTACCTGAGGACCTTGGAAATACATCGCCAGCCTCGGAGGGTCTGCAACAAAGTGACCAACAGTGTCCTTGTGACCAACCAATTCTGTGCCGGAAATAATAACAGCAATCTGTGCTTCGGCGACTCTGGTGGTCCAGTGGGGAAATTAATTAATTCAAGGGATAAAACGCAACGCTTCATGCAGGTCGGCATTGCCAGTTATACGAACGTAAAATGTCTCAGGGCTAGTGTTTTTACGGATGTGTTGAGCCATGTGGATTGGATCAGGAAGGCGGTGGAGTTGTTTGGTAATGGGTTCAGCAAGGGCCACCCAGTATTGGCACCCACTAATAAGAATCCAAACCGTTATAAGACTATCTATCTCTCCGAGTGGTCAACAATGGATTAGAAAATGAAAATGAGATCGAAGAGAAAGTTGTATTTATTTCTTAGTAAATAATAAAGTCCTTTTGCATACCCCACAGTATTCTTAATGTCTTGCTTTATTTCAAGCATAAAGATTTCCCAGAAAAGAGCCAGCGACTGCTCTTCGTCCGGACAAAACAATGAACATTAACATCTGACCCATCGAGGTACTGATAAGCTGCTTATTAATACCAGACCTTCGGCCGATTATCGGACATTTGCGAGATGAATACCACTGCCATTGGAAGCGCATTGTTGCTCGCCCGGCTGTGGCTCCTGCTTCTCCTCTTGCCTCAGCCAGGATCTGGCCAGCTGCTGGACTCAGCATGTGGGATTCGAGCTGGCTCCATTGCCTCCAAGGTGATTCGAGGCAACATTGCTGGACTGACCTCTAGTCCCTGGATGGTGTTTCTTCACTCGACCGACGATCGATTTGTTTGCGGCGGCACCTTAATAACTCCCCGTTCGTATTGATCCTTCTTAAAGGTTTTTTTATTAATATAATTAAAAATGTATTTTATTCTTTATCTTTTTCAGGACTGGTTCTGACGGCAGCTCATTGTTTTCTGCCCGGCACCCACCTGTAAGTTTACCTCTTCCTTTAAATTTCCTATATTTATTGTGACTCCTTAAAGGGTTGCCCGTCTGGGAGAGTACCAAAGAAGCCAGGACGACAAGTGCCACAACACCGCGGCGGGACCCTACTGCACCATGCGAGAGGAGCACTATGTGGATGCTGGCTTTAGGCATCGACTGTATGATAAGGCTACGCAATCCAATGACATTGCCATTCTACGGATGATCACACCTGTGGTCTACAAAGGTGAGTGATCCCCTATTTAAATTTAGAAGGTTTATAAAATATATATAAATTTCTACCCAGACAACATAAGGCCCATTTGCATCGTCCTGAACCCCAGGTGGAGGGGCTTCATTGATAACCTTAATCCCCTAGTCGGAACTGGCTGGGGCAGGACCCACAATGAGCCCGACAGCGATCACCTGATGTCCCTGAATATCCAACGCCAGGATCCTGAGATCTGCTCCGAATATATCAACAGTCCTCCCCTGGCGAGCAATCAGTTCTGTGCCGGCAATGCGGAAAGCAATCTGTGCAATGGTGATTCTGGTGGCCCGGTGGGTGCAATGGTTCGCATCGGAGAGAAAATGCGTTTCGTTCAGATCGGCATTGCCAGCTACACGAACCGGCAGTGCGCCTATGCCAGCGTTTTCACCGACGTCCTGAGCCACGCCGAGTGGATTCTCAACGTGGTACGCACCTACGGTGACGGTCAGCCCTTAGCACGGCAAGCTCGGTCACATAATAGACCAAATAGAGCACCGCAAAGGCGAACTCAAGCGCCGAAGTGGAGTCCTCCAGCGGCACAGAGCAGCCATCGTCGTCAAAGCATTACTTGGTCCACGTCATGGCCGGTGGTCTGGTAGGAGCAGCACTAGACTGGGAACCTTTGAAAATGTTTATGTATATTATTTCTGTATAAATATAAATATTAAATTTGTGGATTAACAGAAATGTTCTTAGGGTATTTAAAGATTTAATTATTGGGTTTTAATAAAATTATTTATAAATATATGTGGCTAAAAATATTAATTAATTCTTAACTCCTTTTTATACCCTTGATAATAACCTTTTATTATAAAAACAACAAAAACAAAAATTCATAAATATTTTACATTTTTTAAATGTTAATATCAGTATGTAGGCCTAATAAACAATTAAACAAATACCGGTATAATCCAACTATTTAAGATGTGATAATCATGACCTACCGGAAGGCATTAACAATTAAACCGTGGAATTGTTCTAAGAAAATATACCGAATTTCTTGGTAAATTCGAGGTATTTATATATTTAATTTATAATTTGTTTATATTGCTAAAAAAAAACTTTTATTGTTAATTCTCAGAAAAATCCGGGGTTTTGTTTACACTGATAACATACAGGTTCGGGATCGCAGCTAATCGAGGTCAACAATCGCGCTCTTCGTTCCAAGAAATCAAATTAAAACAGTGCATTCTACGGATGATAAGAGAGCTCAGAGCAAATGATACTAAGCGAAAAAAGCTGCAATGGATTCAGTTGACAAGACGCCTCCGTCAGCATGGGGACCTTCACGAGTTGGTTTTTGATTGTCGTGGCAGCCTGCAGCCTGATCCTCCTCCAGCTACAGGAAGTGCGGGGACAACAATACTTCCTGAACCCCATGTGCGGACTTTCCTATCCTGCCAAGGTAGGAGCCAGGATTATGCATGGCAGAGATGCAACAATTGGATCGGCCCCATTCATGGCGTATTTAATTAAAAACGGAAGACTCCACTGCGGCGGGACAATCATCACTCAAAGTTCGTAGTTTGTCTAGGATGTTTAGTTTTATTTAATTTCTAATTTTTAAACTTTTAGGGTATATCCTGACAGCTGCCCATTGCGTTGAACCCGGCCTGTGAGTAACCTCCTGTTTGTTATAAAAAAATATATATTTAATTATTTTATTATTCTACGATTCAGCACTGTGCGCCTGGGCGAGTATAATACCAATACGAATCCCGATTGCGTGGGCAACCTTTGCATTCCCGCACATCAGGACTTCGCTATAGCAGCGGTTTCCAGAAACAGACTCTACGTGGCCCGGGATTTTACAAATGACATTGCTTTGATTAGGCTGTCCAGCGATATTCAATTCAATTGTAAGTTAAGGGCAATTCCCCTGCGAATTTTTTAATTAAATTTTTATAATACGTAAGATGAGTTACGCTAGTCCACATGCTGCTTGAGCGGAAGATGGCTCTCTTTTCAGTATTTAAAAAGGCGTTACTTATCTTGCTATGCTTAATGATATTTAAAAATTTGCTCTTCCATTTGATCACAAATCTGTTATTTATACCTCAAACCCTCTATCCCTTTACTCCAGATCACATTATGCCCATCTGCTTGCTTCTAAATCCGGCACACGCGCCCAGCAGAAACCAGTGGCAAGCTTTTGGCTGGGGACAGACCCATAGGGGGCCTGAGTCCAGTATCCTCCAGACCACGAAGCTGGATCTCTACCCAAACTCCCACTGCTCGCAGAGCCTAAGCGTGCAGCTCACCAGCAACCAGGTGTGTCTTGGACTTCAGCACTCGGACACCTGCTCCGGTGACTCTGGCGGCCCGCTGGTGGTCCAAGTCAATGTAGACGGAGTGAATCGGTACGTGCAGCTTGGCATAGTCAGCTTCGGTGATGATATGTGCCAAAGCCCCGGGGTGTACACCTATGTGCCTAACTACATCAGCTGGATTCAGTATGTGATTCGAAAGCTGGGATAAGGTGGTGCTCTCTCTCTCTCTTGATCTGCCTTTCTCTTGGAGAAGCTGGTACTACTCTTAGTTAATTAAGTAAACAATGTATATCTATAATGTGTGTCACAAAATAAATATTTAAAACACTTATGCTAAATTTTTTCGGTGAGTAATGGTTAACCATAGCTAGTATCGATACTGGTTCCTCTGAAGGGGGAGGGTTTACCCCTCCCCGGATGGGGGTGGCTGTCAGCCTGGTCGAAAACAGGGTCAAACACCCGCATAGTGGCCATGGCAACGTGGCCAGGACACGGTGGGACTCGGGCGGGTGTGGTTATTCGTTTTTGTTTACAAGCAGCAGTCCGGGCAGAAAGTGTCAGGATTGGAAGCTAGTTTATTAACCAAAATGAGCACGCGGAATGTTATGATCACGGACCTGGATCAGCCGGATCCTGAGCCACCCAAACGTAATCGGAAGGTGCTGCAGACGCTCTCGGGTAACTTTAATCGACGCTCGCGCAGCGTGGAAGTGGAGGTGAAGCAGCGCCAGGAGACGCTGAGAAATGGCAACAAGGATCGTAGAAAGGACCGTTCTTTCAATACTTTAGTAAGTCCAAGGATGTAGCCCACCTTTTCCACAATAGCTCCCATGTTCGAATTATCAGTTACAGGCCAAGGAGCAGCAGTTGGAGCAACTTGTCCAGCGGCTGTCCATGCTGCATCGCTACAACGATGAGTTTGCCAAGGAGAATGAGCAACTGCGCCTGGACAGCGGTCAGTTGGAGCGCCGTCTGGCAGAGGCAGAGCAGCAGGTGGCCAACTGCACGCGCTGCCAGCAGCTTGGCCAGCGCCTGGACACTGTGCTTAGTCAGAATCGCTCGCTGGCCAGCGATGTGGACATGCTCAAGACGCTTGTCTTTCGACTGAATGTACAAATCGAGAACTATCAGGACCAGAGGCGCCACAATGATGAGGCTCCTGTAGCCGGTGGCTCAGCTGGGGCCACCACATCCTGCCCACCACTGCCCACTCACACGCTGGGTCCCCTCCTGCAGGCCTACGACGAGTCGCTGAGGGACAAGGACGCACTGTTGAACCAATTTAGTACCGAATTCGAACACTTTACTGGCGAGCTAAAGCGAGTTCTGGAGGAGAACACCAAGCTGGTGAGCAAAGGCTATAAACTACCCCTTTGAATACCATTTAATGAAACCTAATCCCCTGCAGCTTCAAACGCAGGAGCAGCTGCGCCGTGACCTGGGCGGCTGGCGGGAGGAGCGCGTGTGTCTTCAGGCCCAGTTAGGCGTGTGTCGCTCCAAGGCCGAAGCTCAGACTCGCAAGACGGACTTGGCCAAGGAGAAGCTGGTGGAGGTCATGCACTGCTACGAACAGCGCATGCAGACGCTGCTCCTGGACATGGATCACCTACAGGCGGCCTATGCACGCACCAAATCGGAGCTGGCCGCCTTGAAGAGTTCTTCTACGACTGCGGCAGCTCCTGCTCCGGTGGCTGCTCCCGCTCCCGCTCCTCCACCCCCCGCTGAATCGGAGGCAGTGCACCAGTGCAAGGCTCTCCTAGAGCAGCTACGGCAGGAGCATGCCAGAGAGAGAACTGCCCTGCAGGAGCAATTGCAAGCCACCACAGCACGAGCGGCCTCTCTTGTTCGCAGCACGGAGAAGGCGAAACACGGAAGGGATCGCCTAAAAGCCCGCCTGAGAATGGCCCTACAGTGGGCCCAAAAGCTAGAGGCTGGCCAGGCGGAGGTGAGGGACACCTACGAGGCAGTGCGCCGCCTGGAGGTGCTCGTCCAGCACAAGGAGTCGCAGCTGCGCGGCCTGCATTCCCGCAACGCCGAGGAGCTGGACAAGATGCGGCACAAACTGCAGCAGAAGGAGGAAACCATACGCACGCTCCTCCGGGGGAAAATGGAACGGCGGCCGGCGGTCGACTAACCGCCAAAAAAAAAAACCCCATTTAACAATTAAAAATATATAATTTCAATACAAAATAACTTAGCGTAGAAAGCTTTTGAAGCACAGCAGTTCGGGATCAGCCGGACTCGATCTGCTCGGTTAGCGTCTCGTCCGCAGTCGTCTCCGATCCTGAGCCGGGCCCAGAGCCCGGGCACACCACGCACGCCTTTGGCACCGTCTGCTCTATGTACATGGTGATCCGCTCCAAAACCTCGGGGACCACCGAGCACAGGAGCTGCTCGTATCGCTGGGAACCCAGCTGCGCCTGCAGCGACTGCAGCTGATACTTGAGGTACTCCGTTAGGGGGATCTTGTAGACGGGATCCTTGAGCACCAGCTGACGGTGCCGGTCATCGTGGTAGGTCTTTGCCGGATAGCCCTTCGCATGGAAGTCTTCGCTGCCCAGCTGCTGCTGCAGCTCGTCCAGCTCGTGCTCGTCGTGGATGACCAGGGAGTCGTAGTACCGGGGCGTGGTCTTGGTGGCACCCTCTTCCACAGCGGCATACTGCTTGTCCATCACCTCGCCCAGAGTCTCGTCCACCAACTGGAGGATGTGGGGCAGGCGGGCGAGCAGCAGCTCGTTGCTACCAAAGATGGAGGCGAAGGCCAGGCAGAAGAGCTTACGCTTCTCAGCGTGCGTATCTGGAACCATGGGAAACATCTCGATCCACACGTCCAGAATGCGAGCCAAGGCATCCGCATGCGGCAACTCCTGCACCACGGACATGAACACGGCCTGGTCGATGAGCAGGGTGCGCGCCACGATGGTCAGGTACCAGCCCATGGTCATGGGGTATTCCTGCTTGATGTACACCTGCTGGAAGACGAACGGCAAGGCCGGACGCACCAGCCGCAGGCCCATCGTGGCGTCCGTTTTCAGACAAGTCTCGAAGATTCTCAGCATGGCGATGATGCCCTCCACGCGGATATCCTCGAAGGAGCGCACGCAGTAGGACACAAAGCCCTCGCCATAACGACTCAAGTAGGCCTGGGCGTCCAGCAGGATGTAGGCGTGGATCAACTGCAGGACAGTGCGGAGATTCTCCGAGGACATCTCAATTATGGGCAGCAGGTGGTCGCACAGCTTAAGCAGCTCGGGGGTCAGCGCAGTGGAGTTTCCGATTACAGCCAGCCAGAGCATGATACCGTCCTCGATGAGGTAGACGTGCGAGTGTTGCTGCAAGATGGAAGATTTTTAGTTATTTTATGATTTATTTATTTTAAAATTTATTTTGTTAATTATTTATTTATTTATCTAAAGCTAACATTAGTTCAGGCTTAAGTCATGACCTGTAATTAATGTCAAACGCAGACTGCATGGTAAACTTCTAGCTATTTAATTTTGTTAAAATTTTAAAGTAAATAATAATTAATTCATTAACCTAACTTTAGATGTTTCGCCACAACAATTTTTAAAAAAATTGGCTAATTTTTGAACCGAATTAACCTTAAAATAAGTGCTTGTGGATGGGTCATAAATCTTTCAATTCTCAAAACAGATAAGACCAGCTTCGCATATAGATTTTTATTTTGTAAATTAAAACCAATCACAGAGAAGAGACTGATCAGTATAAAAAGAGACTTGCAATGAAGATTATAGCAGCTTGGTTTGCCATTCTCATTTGGCCACCCAAAGCCTTCCTAGGCCAGTTCCTGGACAATAATTGCGGCTACACTGTTCCACTTCCGCCGCAGTCTAGAGTTTATGGAGGACGAAATGCAATCATTGGCTCTAGCCCCTGGATGGCATACTTGATTTATAACTCGGCTTTTCATTGTGGAGGCACACTCATCACCACAAGTTTGTATTTTAGAGCTAGAAGATTTTTACCTAAAGCTTATAAATGTTTTTTTTAGGATATATCTTGACAGCGGCTCACTGCATTGCAAATAATCTGTGGGTATACAGCATCCTCTTGAGAGTTTCCTAATTGAACAGTCTAAAAATCTCATACAGAAAGGTACGCCTGGGGGAGTACGATACCAAAACTGAGATAGATTGCACGCGGGATGGTTGTATTCCAAAGTACAAGGAGTACGATGTATCCAGGGCCATCATACACGCCAACTACAGCTACCAACTGGGGAGCAGCCACGACATTGGATTGCTCAAACTGGCCAGGACAGTTAGCTATGAAGGTAAGTTATAAACCCTCTAAGGAGGTTCCTATATCTTACCCCTCTCTCCCAGTGCACATTCGACCAGTCTGCATCTTGCTGAATCCCTCTCGAGCTGCCTACAATCCCACCTTTGTGGCCACCGGTTGGGGCAAGACCGACATCAACACAATTGCCACAGTTCTGCAGGTGGCCACCCTAAGGAAGCTCAACTCAAGCGAGTGCAATAACGTCCTGCGCACCTCCTTGATATGGGGACAGTTCTGTGCGGGTCACAACCATGCCGATACCTGCGAAGGGGACTCTGGGGGACCCCTAGTGCAGATGCTGTTTAATGGTTACATCAGGCGTACGGTTCAGTTTGGTATTGTGAGCTACGGCCACTACTTGTGCCGCGGCCCAGGAGTCTATACAGATGTCATGGCCTTTACGGAGTGGATACGTAGGGGTATACATCTTAACGGGAATTAAAATGGGACACAAAAATCCAAGAACATTTTAAAGATAAAAAAATCTAGATACCCCTCTGCCTTTTGTTTAAATTTCTAATCTCTCCTCACCTGAAGGTCTGTGCTCAGCTCGATGACACTGTAGAGGAAGGGCTTCATGGGCTCTGGAACATCCCGGATCGTACGCACCAGCTGCTCCAGGGTGCCAATGATGGCGCAGCGCAGCAGGTCATACTCCTCGCTCTCGCGCCAGAGCAAAGGCAGATAGGCGATGAACTGCAGGGCCTGAGGCTCGATATACTCGCTCATCTTCTCCACGAGCAGAGTCATGGTGCCCAGCACCACGATCTTGGTGTCGCACTCGCCGGCCTCGTGGAGCAGCAGGAATAGAGCCTCGAAGAGGGACGGGAAGTAGGGGTGAAAGGCCTCCGGCATGAATTCAAAGTCGTCAATTAGCAGATTCAGTGTTCTGGCGGCGGCCAGTCTCGTTGGCATATCCTCCTGCGGCCTTAGAAGATGCAGACAGGCCTCGTAGGCCAGGGGACGCAGCTCCCGGGGCAGCTGGACGCCCACCCAGTGGCCCACCAGCCAGATGATGCGACGCCGCAGGATGCGAAAATTGGGCGCCTCCACCCGCAACTCCGCCAGCAGTTGCGAGGTTAGCCAGGCGCCAAAGTCCAGCTTGTTGAAGAAGTGGAAGGCCGCCTGTCCCACGGCATTGTAGATGGCGTCCTTCAGCAAAATGGCCTTCAGATCAGATTCCGGGGTAAGTTGCAGCTGCTGGGCGCGTCTCACAAAGCGGAGGACCTCCTGAATCATTATCGCCGAGTGCTGGGTGAAGCAGGTGAAGTACAGGGTCTCGACGCTGGGCCTCAGGGCATACTTCCAGGCATCGCCACCGCCGTCGTCCTGATCGTAGCCCTCGGGATCCTGCTGCCACTCCTCCAGCTCCTGCTGCGTGAGCAGGAAGTAATGCGTCACGATCTTTTCGCAGATGTACGTGATCCTTTCGGCCGTAAAGAACTTGGCATGGCTCTGAGCGGCGCCCGCCAACAACTCATCCTCGATGGAGGCACCCGCCGCAGCCTCGGGCGGGGCACTAATGGTGTCGTTGCCGCTCAGCATGATTCCCTTCAGCATGTTCAGCGCCTGAATGGCGAAGTTGCCAAAGTTGATGCGGTCGCCGGCGTCGAATATGAGGGCTGTGCCCTCGTGGAACACATAGTGGAAACTGAACTCCAAGGCCACGGGTACAAATCTCGCAAAGGAGACCGAATGGCGGTCCATCAGTTCGTTGAGAGTCTTCATCATCTTGAGCACAAAGCGCTCCAGTTCAGTGAGTATCGCAGCGGTTCCGGGCGTGTTGGAGCCCATCCTCAGCTCGTAGCGCAGCTCCAGGCACTGGCGCAGTCGCTGGAACAGCTGCTCTACGAAGTTCATGTGGTCCGTGGACTTGTAGGGCTTGCCACCGTAGACCACCAGCTTGCGCAAGGAACGCATCACCACATAGGCGCGTTGCAGGGTACTCAAGGCCAAGGCCTCATCCTTGCGGACCAGCTCGAAAAAGCGGCCCGTAAGCGGGGCCCAGATTTCCCATGCCAGGTAGCCGAAGATCTGTGAGCCCAGCTCCTCGAAGTATCGCTGCTCGGCCATCAGGCGGCGCGAGGCGAGTGCCTTGAGAACGTAGTGCAGTACCAGAAGTATGCGCTGCTGTAGAGCCGCCTCTCTATCCGCGCTGCATGCCTGCAGCTGCTTCATCAGCGTGGGCAGCAGCTCCGGCCAGAAGCGTGGGTAGTCCGTGCGTGCCAGCCGCCCCAGAAGCACGGCTATCTGGAGCGCCACCTGGGGCACTTCCTCGGCGTCGTAGTGCCGCAGCAATACCTCCCGGATCTGCTGCTTCTGCTCGGCGGGCAGCTCCTGACGCGAGTTGGGTCGCCAGTAGCGCTCCACGCCGTTCTTCAGATAGACCGCCGCCATCCAGCGCACCTTCACCTCGGAGTCCTGCGTGTTCTCAGCTCCACCGGAGCAGCCGGTCCGCCGCATGCTAAGCCTGGCTATCGTGGGAAAGAAGCCCGGCTGCTGCTCCCACTCGCGCAGCTGCGCCTCCGCCTTCTGGACGATCTCGTGGCTCGGATTGGTGGCCGCCTGCAGCGTCTGGGCCACCAGCTGCTCCACCGACGCTCCTGCTCCTCCTGCAGCTGCTGCTGCCGCTCCCGTTGCCATTGCCGTTGCCATCACACGACGCCTCCTCTAGGCGAAAATTATTGGCAAATTTCTGCGGCTGATTCTTGTTAGAGATGTGAAATGACTAATGGTCGGTTTATCGATTAAGGCAGTTTATTGAGATATTTTTGCTCAGATATCTGAATATGGATTTTATTTTATACTTGCTGAGATATTTGATATCTTTTTGTGCCGTTTCTTATAGTTTTGTTATTTTCATTTAGGCGTTTTTGGGAAAATTCATTTATTTTATAGACACGGGCTAATTCATCGGAACAACTATCGATGTATCGATTCTTATGAAAAGGTGGAAAAAGTGGTAACGTTGGACTATCAGCTTTTTTAAGCCTTTTTGAAATTATTTGGCCTAAATAATGGAAAATAAATAATAAAAATTGTATAATTATATTATAACATAATATTATATTATATACTTAAATAATGTTGATGGGTTACCTTTTTTTAGTTTGATCTAAGCACTCCTTGACTTTATCAATCATATCAGATGTCAAAAAACCGACTTCTTTTCTTGTCAGTGAAAAAGTGAAAAAATTCAGCACTAGGACCTGTATTATCAAGACACAGAAATTGCGAGTTTAAGACTATAAAATAAGGTAATACAATCAAATCTGCAAATTAGTTTCCCAAGGCTAGAGGCCCGTGTGCGTTGAGTTTCATTATTATAATTATCCTTAATAAAAGAACATTTTTTTAAATTTCACCTTCATAAAAGCAAGTACTTCCCATTCACTACTATCAAGGATCTGCAGGCTTAGGAGTAGTCTTGAAACGATGCCTTCTGACCAGTTGGATCGAGAGCCAGAGCCACGGCCACGTTCATCAGCCCGTAACAGGCGACGGATGCCTCGTATACCGGAAGAACAGGAGGAAATGTTGCCAAGAGGTGCTCGTCGTGGGCCGCGACTCAATAATGCACGTTGGGTCAATGGCTGGGCAGAACATCCCAGGCGCACTCGCGGGGTTTCTCCACTAACGGTGTTTAATATCAATAATACCGATTTAACCAACTATCGCAATAATGCCAATAATGCCTCTGTCGCCTTGAATAACCACCGTAATCGCAATCGTGAAAATGAATTCCGGGACTACGAGTGCTGCCCGAAATGCTATTTCTCCGAATTGATGCTTTTGTGCATTATTTGCAACTTGCCAATCCGGAACTCTGGGATTTCGGTGCCTGAGAAGGAGGCTGTCCCACCCGAGGAGAGAGTGTGGCCTCTCCAGGCGTACGTAAATGCAACGGATAAGTTTATCAAGGAACTGTTGGCTAAAATCGATGAACGCGATATGGCCATGAAGTAACACCATAATAAATGTATAATATTTATATATTTACGTAGAATTTCGTTATTATTGCAATTAAATTAAATACTTAATTGTAATATTTCTTTGGAAAAGAAATGTAAAGTTTTTAAATTGCGCGCTTATTATCAAACAATCAGGCAACGCTAAGCTCGGAGATATTTCTAATTGGATAAGCACAGACGCAAACCAAGACATACATCTTGAAATTTTGTTAGCCAAGTTTCACCACCTTTAACAACGTTACGTTACTATTTTAGTGTGAACAGCTGTAAGGAAAGCCAAAATCCCCCCTTTTTGTAACAATTTTTTTGTATTTTTGGTAACACTACTCGTGGGGTCATGTGATAGACACCAGCTGACCGAACATTTTCCAAAGTTTGCAAAGTTTTTTGTCCACATCGCTTCCCCGTAAAAAACCAAGAAAACCACAGGAAAACATGGCTCTGCACTCGGCAATCAAGGGAAAACTGATCAGCGTGATCGGCGACGAGGACACCTGCGTGGGCTTCCTGCTGGGCGGCGTGGGCGAGATCAACAAGAACCGTCACCCCAACTTCATGGTGGTGGACAAGAACACCGCCGTCAGCGAGCTGGAGGACTGCTTCAAGCGCTTCCTCAAGCGGGACGACATCGACATCATCCTGATTAACCAGAACTGCGCAGAGCTCATCCGTCACGTGATCGACGCACACACGTCTCCGGTGCCCGCTGTGCTGGAGATTCCCTCCAAGGACCATCCGTACGACGCCAGCAAGGACTCGATTCTGCGTCGTGCCCGCGGCATGTTCAATCCAGAGGATATGGTGCGTTAATCGGCAGGAAAGGAGTTGTTTTTGGAGAAGAGGGTGCCCCCATACTGGTTCATCGTATTGCTGCAACCGTCAGAGTATTGCTTTCCATCGTAATTCCCAGCTGTAAACCACTATATATATAGATTCAGTGCTTTGCGTTTGTTCTAATCGTGTATTTAAAGACATTTATTAAATGGTTTTTGTTGTATAAATAGATTAAAATCGAATTGTTTCAGATCTGGGGCTGAAAAGTGGGTTCAGTGTTGGTAAAGCTAATGGCTCTTTTTTCCAATTGGAGCAGGGGGTGCCTTCTTGCTGGCCAGTGCTGCCAACGTTCTTGAATTGCAATCAGCTGTTGGGAAATATTCTAGCTGGCAACGTAAACAGAAAATAGATAATACCAACGAACTCGCCGATTTTTCCACGAATTGATTGATCTGCCTTAGTCACCTGCCGCTGCACGCACACAACACACACCATGCTGAAGGCCGTCATCCTGATCGGCGGTCCTCAGAAGGGCACTCGCTTCCGCCCGCTGTCCCTGGACACGCCCAAGCCGCTCTTCCCGCTGGCCGGGCGGCCGCTTATTGCCCACCACATTGAGGCCTGCGCCCAGCTGCCGGATCTGCGCGAGATTCTCATCATCGGCTACTATCCGCAGACCCAGATGGAGGGCTTTGTGGGCGACATGCAGGCGCTGTATAGCAGCAGCAACATCAACATTAGGTGCGTTTATTTTCGCAGATATCAGACGTAGTTCTGACGTGTCTTCTTTGTTTTAGGTACCTGCAGGAGTTCACGGCGTTGGGAACGGCTGGTGGCATGTACCACTTCCGTGATCAAATCAGAGCTGGCAATCCTCGGGCCTTCTTTGTCCTCAATGGAGATGTCTGTGCTGATTTTCCGCTACAGGAGCTTCGTGACTTCCACGAGAATCGTCCGTCGAGTGCCCTGGTGACCATCATGTCCACGGAGGCGACACGCCAACAGTCGCTGCATTACGGATGCCTGGTTTTCGATAAGAACAACGGTGCAGTGTCCCACTACGTGGAGAAGCCCAGCTCCTACGTGTCCACCTTCATCAACTGCGGTGTGTATGTCTGCTCCATGGACATATTCACTGTGCTGGCGCAGATTTTCCACTCCAGGGGCCAGGAGTACGGCTGCCAGGGCTTTTCCAATGGCAATGGTAACGGAAATGGCAATGGCCGGGAGCAGGGACACATCAAGTGGGAGCAGGAGGTACTCACCCCGCTGGCTGGCACGGATAAGCTGTTCGCCATGCCTGTGCCCAATTGGTGGTCGCAGCTGAAGACAGCCGGATCGGCCATCTATGCCAATCGGCATTACTTGGGCCTCTACAAGAAGACCCACCCGGAGCGGCTGGCCAATGTGGGAACCAAGCGCGGAGAGGGCGATGGTAGCTTGATATGCACCGTGCTCCCAGATGTCTATGTGCATCCCAGTGCCACTGTCCATCACAGCGCAGTGGTGGGTATATACTACCTTTTGTTTTTTATTCTTTATAATCCCTCTTCATTGTCTTCCAGTTGGGTCCCAATGTGGCCATTGGGCCGGGCGTAACCATTGGACCTGGCGTGCGTATTCGGGAATCGATTGTCTTGGAGCAGGCTCAAATCCAGGACCATACACTCGTCCTACACTCGATTGTGGGCCGCGGTTCGACCATAGGAGCTTGGGCTCGCGTTGAAGGCACACCCAGTGATCCGGATCCCAACAAGCCCTTTGCCAAGATGGAGAACCCGCCGCTCTTCAACAACGAGGGCAAGCTCAATCCCTCTATTACCATATTGGGTAAGTATTTGGAAATCGTTGAAGGAAGTCATTTAAAATTGATATATTTTTCAGGCTGCTTTGTGCAGGTGCCCGCCGAGAAGATCCTGCTGAACAGCATTGTACTGCCGCACAAGGAGCTTAGTCGCAGCTTCAAGAACGAGATTATATTGTGAGGATACTGTGTACTTATTTCGGTCTCTGCCTTTATCAGTATGCCATTTTATATGTTTCTATTGTGCAATATTCCAAAAATCTATCTATTAAATGTTCCCCAGCTCTTGCAAAAATCTTTTTTAGGAGTTTTAATGAATTATCGGATATTTTAAGGTCTCATGAATTAACAGCTATAACTTAGTTGCTCGTTAATTCTCTTAGAGGTGATTATTTTAAAACGTCGTGTGAAAGAGTGTGTATAGATTTCTGTGAAGAATTTGTCAATTAAAAGGTTTTTGTAAGAAAAGAGAAATATTTTTAAAAAATATTGAAGTTACACCATTCCGAGTTATCGATATCTTTTTGGGTTCGTGACACGCGTGTAACTCTGGCGCAATTGCTCAGTTAACCGATCGCACACAGACACAACTGAGCTCTCTCTCGGTCTCGTTTAGACCAAAACGCGTTTACCTGAGTTTCAGCCAGTTAGTCGCTCGCCTGTTGCATTTGCTCTGTGTGTATCTCAGGCTATTCCGAAAAGTGTTATTTAAACAGTGTAATTAACGGGGAAATAGTTGCAGCTTGAAAATAACAAAAGGATGATTTTGGCCAAAACGAAAGGTAAACAGGTAAGCAGCGGGACTCTAACTCTACGTGGGCAGTTCTCCGTTCTCCATTCTCCGCCAGCCTTTGGTAATTGAGCAAGCGACTGGGAAGAAGAAGCAGGGCCAGTGTACAAACACTGTACAGGTGTAAGTGTAGGTTTGCGCGCATGTGTTGGTGGAGCGGCGCAGGTAACTTTTGCTGTCAGAGATAGAGAGTGGGAGAGTCATGCTCACTGAGCGTAACTGTCTTGCGGAGCGTGGGAAACTAAGTGGGAGAGGGAGAGGAGCCAAAAGTCTGCTGCTCTCTCCGTTAAGTCAAGCTTTGAGAGTGGAGTATGTGTAACTCCCTCCTCCTCCCTCTCCCTACTATTGCGATGCCTATTGGCAAACACATACCTGGGCCTTGCTGTGGTTTTTGTTGTTGGTATGTGCGTGCGTGCTGGAATCTTGTTTGGCACCTGAGCGCTCTCTCTCTATCTCTCGCTCTGCAAGCGCAGCTCACTCACCTTACCTTCGTGGTTACCTGCGTTTCGTTGTGGCGATCAGTTGTTTTTTCAACCTGAATCGAAGCGGATGCGCGGCGGCCGTTAATAACCTGACAAAAATCCGACACGCACACCGACACATATTCAACAACAAAACTAGAAAAAAGAAAAGACAAAGTGGTAGAAGCAACAGGCGAACAAGAAGAAGAGAAGACTTGTTTGCAGCCCCCGCCCCCTTCTAGTCCCTCGTTTTAATACGGTGGTTTTAAATAATATAGCACTTTAGCCAAGAAGAGTTGACTGCTTAAAAGGCCAAAACACAACGCGGGCGTTGATACAAATACACACACAGGTGTGAGAGTGTAAGTGTGTGCGGCGGGCGAAAAGAAAGTGCAATAAAAACCGAAAATTGTGAAAAGCCAACAAGTGCAATGTATACAACGTGTTGAAGGAGAGAGAAAAAAACGTATGTATATAAAACAAGAAAACAGTAAAAACAGTTAAATCGCGGCGAGAGCGAGGGCGAGCTCGAAGAAGAAGAAGAAGCAGAAGAGGAAGCTGTAGATATCATTTACCAACAACAACCTGTCGCATCCGAGGCAGAGCGGGAGAGACGGTGTCCGATTGAGAACCACTTTGTTGTTGCTGTAAGTCGAAAAATCTATTAAACATACCAAAATGAATGAACCAAATGAACAACAACAAGCACTGCAACAACAAGAAAACAACAGTAAGGGGCGATGCGCTAAACAAAGTGAAAACAAATTTACAGTTGGCAGAGACCAAAACGAAGATGCAGAGAGAAAGAGAGACCGACTTGTTTATGATACCCTCTCCTAGAGAAAGAGGATTTTTAGTTGACAGATTATGTCAATTATGTTATGTTATTATCGATTGGAATAACAAATGAAAATTATATATTTGTAAAGGGCAAATTGGAGAATTTTAAAATTTAAACTTACTATTGAAATTATCTAAAAAATTATTTTTAGATTTCCCTCTTTGTTCATTATTCCAGTTGGGGGAAAATACTTTTAGTTAATTTAAATGTTGTGAAGATAAGATATGCGCCAAACTCAAGACTCATGCTGCTTACGGAAAATTCTAACGAATAGATAAGTGTCAATACACGCACAAGGGTATTCCAAATTCGCAAGGCTTTGATCTTTATTTGCTTTTCAACACAAGAATCACAACAACAGCAACATTCATAGAGTTGCACTTGTTGCTTGCGTGAGATTCAGTTGAAAGAGGAAAGGAGATAAAAACCGCGCTACAGCAAGAGGCTGAAACATTTTCCTTTTCTCTCCACTTTTTTGTGTTACCTCTCTTTTTTGTTGTGAATAACTTTGGCAATTGGCATTTCTCGCCAGCAATTTTGCGCAATCATAAGTTTCCTGTTGCCCCAACAACAACAAGAAATAACGGTACACTCTGGCAGCAGCAACAAATGATATTTGCAAGCGGAAAACAATGCATAAAACAAAACAAAAAAAATAGTAAAAAAGAAACTTGCGCAATTCATAATTTAATAAGCGAGTCCGAAAAAATCTGCTCACTTTCTGGTTTACCAATCAGCAGGTAGCAAGCAATTCATTAATTGCATTAGTTGTTGTTGAGTTATTGTGTGTTTTTATTGCACTCCTGCAGCGCCTGTCACTAATTCGTATTTAATCACCAGCTTTACGGCTCATTCTCTTTCAAAAGCGTAACGGCCTCAGTTGGAGACCGATCTTCATTTGCAGGCGAACGTCTAAGGCGGAATTTTCTATACGTAAAAAAAATATATGAACTCAAGGCTATTTTTTTTTTTAATTTATTTATTTTTCGTCTTAGCCAAATTTTTTTTTAATATAAAATTTAACCCGTAATTTAGAAATAATTAATTATATATCGGTTAAAACTTTCCATTCCTCAAATTTATATAAGTTTGTCTTGGGGAAGTCCCCCTGTATTTTGATTTCCAGTTAGAGTCTGTATTTTTGGGTTTCTTCTTTTTAATGACGACCATAGCGCTTTCCCATTGTCTTTTCGACCATTCTTTATTTTGCCTTAATTGGGCCCAGACCCGCGCACCGTTATTCATTAATGAAGAGAGTACCTTTTCCATGTCCATCTCTCATCATCATGAAGTGTCCAACGAAAGGGAAAACTTATCTATGCGTGGCTGCCCCTTTCGTATAACAGTATCGCTCTCCATCGCTTGCATTGCAATCAATTAAAAGCACATAAACCATCTCATAAGCCCGCCACTTACAGTAGGATATGCCCCGCCCCTCCGTCGAGAGGTAGAGGTAAATCAAGGGGCTTTAATGGGCTGTAAGGGCTTAAGGTCTTTTGTTTCCATCCGGAACAGGAAATAGAGCGCTTTTAGGCCTTTTAGTTTGTATTGCAACATTAGGCATTGCAGCATTACAACTTTCCTGTTTACCTAACCCCAGAGGTCAAAAAATAATGTCAAAAGCATAAAGGTTACGAACCAGTTTAGGCTTTTTAGTCGTAGTTCTTGATTTGGGTTGCTTGAGAACGTGGGAACCCGTGTATTGATGATGATTTCCCAGTAACGGAAAAAACGACCCAAAGGGCAGGGCAAGATGCAAAAAGCGTTAAGCTTTGAAAACCCGTAAAAAGTAAATGTCATAAATTGCACAAGACCCGAGATATAACCGCAAACGCTCATTACCACATGGTCAATCTTAAATCTTCAGGAGGGACTGAGTAAATACAGAGCAACAGTGAAAAGAGGGATGATAAATCCCCTCGGGTAATTCAAGTTATAAGTCAAGTGTGGACTATAAAAGCATAGCAGACTGCTACAGTTGAACTTCGATATGATAAATTTTAAAAATCTTAACATTTTGACTTTTAAAGATATCTAAAACGTAATGAGTTAAGCTTAAATTTTAAAAGAATAATTCACAATTTTAACTGACGGCGAAAAATGATAATTGGACATTGAGAAATACGTTAGAATATTTAAAGGTAGTTTGTATTTTATTCTTTTGAAAGTTATAATTGTAATTACTGAATTTTTATAATTTTCATAATTAAAAAACTATTTATAGAACACTTTTGTGTTATAAATATATGTAGTAAAGCATTTTAATTGAAATCAGTTAAATTTATACAAACTTAAAAATTCATTCAGGGCTTAAGGAAGATTTTTAATGCTGCAACATTAAGTTCTTCTTATTGAAGCAGGACTGTTACCAGCTTTCGTTCCGATCTGATCAGATCCGACATGGGGAGCACTTTAAGTAACTCAATTACGACAATCTGGCCTTTTTGCACGTACATATGCATTATTTAAAATTTTAATTATAACAAAGAGCAGTCATTTTAAGCACTACAAAAAGAGCGACTTGCGCCTGCGCGCCCCGATTAACCCATGATCGCCATTTTGCTGAACTCTGCGGGTCTTGTGTTTTCATTAAGAGCAAAGCTTTTCCCATTAAAAATGCTCATAAAATTGCGCCGTAATTTTTCGTCGGTCCTTCGTATATTTCTACACTTTTCGTTCCCGTCATCGTCGTCTGACTGAGTTTGTTGTTGGGCGAAATTAAATTTCAAATCGCCAGGCGAGGGTTAATACTTTAATTTCAATTTGACCCCCTTGACGTCAGCGGTCTTAGAAGTTCCATTCCGGAGCCAATTATAAATGCAGCTGAAAAGCGGCAACGCGGCAAGGTGGCGGGAAAACTGGCAACGTTACATGGGTTAAATGACGGACAAACGGACGGACAGACGATGGATTGCATATGCAAAATGTCGCGGTGTCAAGCGTTTTGCCAAGTTTCGCGCGAATCGTCGGACTTTGGCTTTCTTTTTGATTTTTTAGTGCGAGCTCGCCACACATAGTATAAGTCGTGTTTAGTATATATCTTTATAGTGGTTTCGCTTTGACTCTGCCACAAACCGATTCGCTTTGTTTGACATTTCTTGAACGCACTCGTAATTAGTGCTTGCTTAATATGCAGCCCAAAGTCCGAGTTCAGCTTGCAGTTTTCAGTGCGGATTGTGCAATTACTTACACCTCCTTTCCCCCCCTTTGTACACTTGCAGGCACAGCCGCTGGCGGAGCAGCCCTGAGAATGCAGTTCGTTCGAAGCTAGTCTGGCATGAGGCTTCAGTTCAAGGAGCACTAGGATCTATAAGCAATAGACTAAATCACAGGATCCTCGATCCACGATCACCGCAGCGATCTTCAGCACGATCATCACAGGAGGAGGAGGAGATATAGATAAAATGCAGGTTCCCGAACACGTTGTTTCACTGTACATTGCGACCTGTGGCCAAAATGGACCTGGCCTGGGATCCGACGAGAAGGAGATCATATTGCTGGTGTTTGTCCTTCTGGAGGTGACCACTGGACAGGTGAGTTGATACTTATATCCTACAAAGGAAAATATAACCAATATTACTTGAGGTTTCTTAAACACTTTCTTTAAGTAATATATTTTTAAGTGTATAAACATTATATTTTGGATAGCCATATAACTCAAATAGATTAGTAATTGATTCATTTAAATATAAAACTGTTGATTACTTAAGAGTATTTTAACTAAACACTTTAAC
>JAEIIL010014650.1:0-21997 GCA_018905715.1 Drosophila lini | reverse complement strand
TAATAAAACACAAATTTTAAAGTACTTGACTTGAATTACCTTTTTAAGATCAGGCCTGTCTGTAAAGTTTATATTTGAATAATTAATGAATTTATTTAAAATCCCCCCCACCTTTAATGTGCTTTTAAGTATGTAGCTTCAATAATTCGATTCCTAGAAATTGATATAAACTAAAAGATCTTCACGACCAGCCTTAATATGGCAATATTCCATACAGTACACCGGTGCTAGATGGGTGGCCTTTCAACTTGCTTCCCATTAAACAAGTTTTATTATTTCTCTCCCTTATTACCATTTTAATGGAGAAACTGCAAACGAGAGGAGATAGTGACAGGCACGCAATGGCACGTGCGTCAGTAGTTCGGCTCCAATTGGGCCCTGTTATCCTCCCGTTGACAGATCCACAGAACGACCAATTAATCGAGTCAATTGGTGGAATATGTATATTTAATTTGTCAAACATTTATTGCGCCCCCCTAATTGTGGCCAAATGAAATATGTGCCCCCGATGGAACAGGAGGCGCACTACGAGTCGCATAGAGGAAGGTCCTGCTGGCACTACGTTCAACCTTGAGAAGGGGAGTTGAGCAACAGCTGTTCGGTTGGATGTTGGCTCCAAAAGCTCTGGCCTTAGTTTAGCCCGGATTCAGTTAGCCATTTCGACGTGGGGACAACGAAAGTGAAATTGGCCAACACACGTGACCGACCGGCCTCATTGAAGCATTGCTCGTGAATGAACTCTGAAGAAGTTGCTGTGTCGTCGGCGGGAGCTTTTGCTTTCGTTTTCATTTTCATTGTACTTCGGGTCAAAGGAAAAACGAAGTACAGCTGGCGGAGCTTTTCGCCAGTTTTCCCTACTTTCCGTCGGCATCCGTGGCTTTTCGGCAAATCAGTTGCGCGTTGGGCGAACGCCAGCACAAAACAAGTCATTTTTATAGCGCGGACGCAGCTACGTTTTCAGTACTTCAATAAATAATATTCTTCTACATTAGTTTTTTGAGCGATTTATATTTATTTTATTGTTCCACGATTTATGGTTTTTTTTTTTAGAGGGCTTTGATAACAATTTTAAGTTAGTTTAAGATCGCTTTTCTAAGACTTGGTAAAACAATGTCAAATCTTCTTTTAAAATTAATTCATGACCTTGCCAAGCTAGAAAATTAATTTGATTAACCTAGTTTCATTAAACTTAATTTCCGTTATATTTAAAATTATTATTTTTTTGTTTAAATTATCTTTTTCGTAATCAAACCTCTCGTTGTCTGTCGTTGAAGTTTCGCCACAAAGAATACACAATTGAATAAACCTATTGGCAATAAAAGTGTTAAACGAATCAATTTATTACTGATATATAGTGCGTGGGAATATGAATAAATTTTGAGTTAAATGATCTGATTACTGCAAACATTTAGCGGGGAATTTCTCGCCGATTCGACCTGGTTCGAACGCATTATGCTCACGGACATTGGCAGCAGCAGCGCGAACGGTATCGGTATCGGCAATGGCACCAGCGGCCATAATGTTGGCAATGGTCATGGCAACAGCATCCTGGTCAGTGGCATTCATTCACTGAGCGGCTCCTCCAGCGGCATTGGCAGTGCGAGCAGCGAAAAGTTGGCAACGCGGAATGACGAGGCGAGCTCCAAGAAAGGGGATGCCGATGAGGATGACGACGACGACGATGATGATGATGAGGATGAAACTACGGTATATATACTCGAGTGGATTTTGTTTAGGCGAATTAGCAGCATATGCATGCGTAATTTTATGCTCGGAGATAATTACAAACTCCCAGCCGCAAGCGGAAATCCAAGCGCAAATTGTGCGTGGCACAGCGATAAGCTGGGCAGGATTTGGAAGGGTCTTATGTTAGGGTAGGTCGAATTGCAGGAGACCCGCAAAATCCATGATACATATACATATTTGGAATTGTTTGGGCATGTTACTCAAGAAACTATTTGTGTTTGTATTATTTTTAGTTATTTAAGTATTATTAGACTCTATCGTTGTCTGCCTTGGCCAGATATACTCGGCTGTTGAAGAATTTAAACACTTTATAACGGAAATGCTCCCCTTATTCTGTTGTATATTTCCTTACACTTTTCTAACAAATAGAATAGCTTTTAAATATTTGAAATATTTATAACTTATTTGCTTTTAAGAACTTTTATGCATTATCCTCCTCGACACACCCTAACGGGTGTTATTTATATGTTAGAGTGAGTTACGCGGCGGAACCGTTTGAATAACGAAAACTTTTGAGTTGGGTTTTGAGCCCGCGCAACCCTCAATTCCTTTCCGCCGGAAACCCAACTTCTCTGATCTCCGACTTCGTGGTCTGATTTGCCTGCCTGGCCTCAAACAAATTCGTCAGATCCATTCAATTATTCAAACAATCATTCACAGATGCGAATGAGCACCCCAAGGAGCACTTCCGCTGGAGCTCTGTTCTCGGGTGTGAATAAGGATATCGGGGAATGGGGATGGGATACACGAATCGAAGGGAAAATGTTGCCAAAGGCACCAACTAAATGAGGCAAATGACCGTTTTGGCCTGCCTTTTCTTTAACAAATAAATTTTCCCCCAGAGTTTTCCTTTGTGGCTGTTGTTTTGTCCCTGTTTTTTGGCAAATTGTTTACTTTCGGGTCCACGTCCAGCCTAAGCAGATATCGCTGGGCTGCCATCTACAGATATATTTCACATTTTTGTGACACGATTCCTTTTTGGCGTGGCTTTAATTAAAATCAGGCCTTGATGACGTCATACCGGCTGCCTTAATTAAGTCAAGTTTTGAAACTAAACACGTTCTCCGTTCCCGGTTGCTTTCCGCTCCGCCAGAGCTGATTGCGAGGCTCCAGGTGGCCGCTGGCGGGGTTACTCCACTCATTAGTGTGGCAGCCACACGTGCTCCGAGAGCCGTGCGTATTGACTCTGGAGAATAAGAAGGTGACAGCGGATTCTGTTTAGCATGCGAATGCGATAAACGTCAAAGTCGGAACCGTGTATGCCATACTCTTTCCAGATTATGTAAATGTCGTCTCCTTTTTCTGTTTTTCCCCCCTCTCCCGATCCTTATGCAAATTAGTCGGCGCAGGACACGCGCTTGCCTCGTGTGAAAAATAAGAAGGCAAAAAATATGTAGAGATACTTATGGGAAAGGGGATAATATTGATAAATATATTTTGCCTGAAGATTATTTACAGACTTACAAATGATGCTCCTTGTCCAAGTTCCTGGAAACTCTGCTGCTTAAGCTTAACTTTTATATTTTTTGTGGTCTTTTAATTACTTTTGTTATTGTACTCTACGAGTTATTAAAGAGTAACTTGGTTACTTAATATTTTTAAATTAACCTTTTATATTCAACCCGAAAAACCCGGTTGAATCAGAGAACGTGTTCGTACCTCCAACAACCTTTCCAGTGAACCCGACTCCAATTTGACCCGGGTAATTTCCTCCAGACAGACACGCGAATTCCCCTTCCCTGAAAGCGAACAATCAACGCAAATTTCCAATTTCAATTCGTTTAGAGCTCAAATAAAAGTCGCGTGTCTCAATTGGCAGCACTTTGGCAGTGAATACCTCGCCCAGGTCTGGTTGAACTAGGCCCTAAATCGTCCATCCAACTGAACAATTGCCCAAATAAATACACTCTTTACGCGAGTGTAAACAAAGTAATTTGCATTTCGGAAAGTGGAGTCTGAGTTCCAGCCTCAATGTGGAAATCTCCCTTAATGAACTTTCCCATAGAAATCTTGGGGTTTTTCTAGGCCTAAGATTTACATATGATGGTCATTTATTAAGCCATTGGTTTTGGCCACAGAAAAAAAAAAACAGCTAAATCGAACCTGCTGTTGAAGCTCATAAAAAGTACACTTTTTTATTCTAATGTATACATATTCGTTGCTGGTCCTCGGGTATAAAAAAATCAGCGAAAAGATCTGTCAGAGTCCCGAAAAAATGCTACCCAAATAAACGTCAAGCCAAGTATGTTGTAAAGGACAATCATTATGCCAGTATGGTCGTAAAGTTACGGCCCACAAATCTGAGCTAACAAGCTACAGTGGACAGGAATAAAGGGAATTCCCGTCATAAGTGAAAGAACACTAATAAAGTGGACACTACATGAGGCTTGTAAAAATAGCAAATAAATCCTTGAAGATTTTAGCTGTTTAATATATATTTTTTTTGTTTAAAGATTGTTCTTTTGAACTTTCATGTTTTTCACCAAATACTTACCAAACCCATAGTCGAAACCGCTTAACTGGTCACTTTTTTCGCCACTGACAAAATGAAACTTTTATTAGCCAACGAACCCTTCAATGGGCTGTGGGTTTTCTGGGTTAATGCCCGCCCACTTTCCAGTTTACGGTCCGGACTGGGCCCGATTGAGAACTGACCACTACACAGCCGAGCCAAGGTCAAACAGAACAATGAAAAAAGGCTGCCGGTTAAAGTAAAGGCCCAACAAAATCGTTGATTATTTATTAAAATTGATAAGCAAAAAGAGGGATTTAAGCGCTGTGCTTTTAGCAGGATTTTAATTGGTTTTAAGCCCGAGTTAAGAGAAGTCGAGGACCCCTCGAGTTTGCCTCATTTGCATTAGTAAAGTGCCTCGAACTTCGTGTCCAAGTGCGGCGAACTCGAGAGCTCAATAAATAGGGCCAGGGAGAACGTTGGGGAAGGTAAGTGCCTTGGGTCAAGGGCATTGAACGACTTAATGGCGGGGCAGTTGGCTGAAAAGTGTCATAAAACTCGGCAGGCAAGGTAAACAAGAGCACTCATAAAGTTTTCAAGTGCCTCGGCTGCGATAATCGCTTTTCAATTTCATCTTGAGGACAACTTTTAGCTTTGAATGGCTCGAGATTTTCTTGAGATTTATGGGCCAGCAACTTTTCCGTCCTCGTTTTACCACTAATCAGCAAAATTGTTGGCAACTTGAAACGCCCAGCCAGCTGTTAAGGTGGCTGAAAATGAAAACAACTTCCGAACTAAATAGAAGACTAAGCTAAAAATTAATTAAAAAGCCTAGCGAGCCAAAAATCAAACCAGTCAAAAGAGTTCCTTTTCCTTTTTTGTTAAGTATAGTTAATTACTTGTGACCTTTGCTCAAGTTCAGGCCTAGTTTAAAGACCTCTTTAAGGTTCAGAATCCTTTGCTGGTCGGGGGATTTATTTTTATTTTTGGCAACGAACTGAACAAACAAAAATGGCGCACGCTATTAAGACCAAGTACTCACAGCAATTACACCAGAAACGACGCAGGGGAAAAAAACACCGAAACGGAAACCAGATGAGAGCAACAAACAAAAGACAAGACAATTGTGTAAATAAAAGTGAGGAAACAACCAGTGAGTGAGTGGGTCTGATTGGGAGGGCGGCCTTGACGAGTGGGGCGGTCGGCTCTATGGGCGGCTCCCAGGGCAATTAAGCTGTCAGGGATCCGAAGCGGAAGCGCCCAGAAAATGCAACATGGCAATGACCGGGTGTGAAAAGGGCATTAAAATTCAATTGGACGCGGGGAGCCCCCTGACAATATGGCCACTTGTAATTGTAATTATGTGTCGTTAGGTTTTATGTAGCATACATTTCTGCTGCGCTGAGCAATTTCTTGGCAAATATGATAATTTAATTTATTGGAGAATATTTATTGTTATTATCATTATTCCAAGTAAATTAACTAAAGTTATCATTCCAACATATTAGCTTAAGGAAAAACAATATATAGTAAACATGTTTAGAAGGAAATATTACCATAATCAAGCTTAGAAAAAGCCAAATTCCGTTGTTCTTTGTCTTTTGTAATTTTTTAGGCTTCTGTTTTCCTAACTATAAATTGTTTATGCCGAGCACTCAAGTGTGAAACGTTCTTTTTCCGGGAATCTTTAGACGGCAAAATGAAAATTCAATTTTAAAATTTCCCCCAAGCCAACCGACGACTCATTACGAAGGATAAGCAAGCCTATAATTTGCTTTCCATATTTCCCTTTTGCCTCCGCAAATCCCTGATCCTGACTCCGCTACCTATTCCGCATTTAAGGATGCCTGGCCGCAGGACAACTACGTCCTCGGTTGGCCTTATTTGGGCTGTTTTGTGACAGATTGCGATTAAGGCAAGCCGATTGACTGCGTCAGGCCAAATAGCAGCAGCCAAGTTGTTGGCCAAGGCCAACTAAATTTGGTCGTCCAGGCCTATTTATGTTTATGTTCTGCGGCGGTTTGCCTTGCAGACGCACACGCACGCATACAAATACGAATAGTATATGGCCCTGTTGTTTTCGTAAGCCGCTTAGTGGCAGACCTCAAATGGAGGCACAATTTCCATTTATCTGCTTAGTCGGTGGCCAAAAGGGAAATTGCACATGTGGCCCACGGGCACAGTGGCTGAAACCGATCACAATGACGGGATATCCTGGTAAATGTGATTCAATTACTGGCATTAATTAATGTTTAAATAATAGCATGCCCAACAACAATGCTTAAGAACTCAATTTTAAATCTTTACTAAGAGAAATTCTCTTAACCTGATTTAGAGATGGAAAATGGTATACATTCTTGCTTAATCAAGATCCAATTTATTAGTTTTATATTCCACTGTGCCTGCTAAAAGGTCACAATAACCATCTGCTATTTTATGAGATGTGTTTCTGTCTGATTTGCAATGCAATTGACTGCCAGCCGAAATCCGAAATTACATATAGGCTATAGATTGCCATAAGCCCATCAAACATGCGAGGAAAATATTTACTAAAGCTAGAAAGAAAATTCAATTCCCAGGAGTATACTCTCCTGAATATTTATGGTTGACATTTCTCTAAAAAGAAAAAAATACAAAGTAACATAAAAATCACTTCAAATTCTGTGCGTGCGTCTTCTTTCGTTAGGTGTTTATTCGTCTGTCAAAATCTGATTTTACCTGTCACCAAACCTGCCCCACCTAAATCCAAGGAAATCCCCAAAAAATCACAGAGGCAGATACAGAAAGAAAACGGAGACAAACAGAGGAAAGCTTTCCGAGCAATTGAAACGTTGCTGAGATGGAAAAGAACCGTCGCATAAAGAATTCACTCCCTCGCCTAATGTATGCATATCCTTCATCTAAGCGTCCCGAGAATGCGGGCAATTCCGTGCGAATCAAAGGCAAAGTCCATAATTTCAGGCTCGCTCCGACTGAATGCCATGGAATAAAGCCCTGAATACGACCTGCCCCACATGAGTTTGCAGTGGGCGAGTTGTCAGTTTCAATTGCTGGGGCACATAAATCAGAGGCAAGAAATTCGAAGAAGGCGGCAAGTCATAAATCCTGACCAGAAATTGGTGGTGTTGGTGGGATTGGAACAATGCTGCTTTCCTTTCACTTTCAAGTTAATTGCAAAAAGGAAAAGGGAAAAGGAAAAAGAAAAAGGGGAAGCCCCTTTAAATTATAGTCTTTTGCGTCTGCAAAAAAATGGAATTGGAAATGGAATTTTCCTGTCACTTATGTTTTGGAGACCCTTTTCGCTCGCTGCCTTGAAAAGTTAAATTTTCAAAACATTGAGAAATGATTTCTGGTGTCATCGTTCGGCACATAAATGTTCTACGCAAATTTCACTTGCTACCTTGACGTTGGCCTCTATTATTTATTTATTTATTTATTTACTTAACGCTTTTTGAGACCACTATTCTTTGGCAATGAATGAAAGCCGAAAGAAAACACTTGACTAAACAGTGGGCGACGCCGTCTAAGTTGGATATCATTAAAACAGTTTATGTTCCAGACAATAAACGAAACAATAAAGTAGATAATTAAAGAGTAATGTTGATATACTATATCAGTAGTATGTGGAGTCGGCTTTTATGGCCCCGATAAAAGTTTGTTGGGTTAACACTTTCCCAGTTGGTGGTGGTTTCTAGGCCCCTTAAGAAGCTCCTCGAATCCTTCGATCCTTCAATATGCCATAACCAAAACACTTACCGCATCCATTGGCAGCAGTGCCCACGCATTCTCTTTGGGTTGGTGGGCATAAAAACAATCTGCAATACATTACGCATACGCCATGCTGCGCCAAATTGTTTCGACAGTTGGGAGCTGGCGAATGTTTATGGCTCTCCAACGCCATCGAAGGCATTTGCATACACGTGTCAGAGTGAGATGGTTCCATCCATCAATGCACATATATATACACACATTCGTGACAGACATCCAACTTGGCAATATAGCCCGGATTTTTATAAATTATCGCCAACACATTCCGGCCACTCGGGGGTCAAGCTACGAGCTGGAACTAATCAAATATTTATGCCCGCTTTCGTCTGGGCCCACGTCTGGCCACGATATCGTGACGAGGCTAACTCGAATGGCTCATATTGGCCGCCTAGTTGGGCCAGCAACAAGTTGGGGGAGGTCGGGCCTCCACATTGCATGTCTTGACCGCCAAAATAAGTGGTCCTTGGTCGCTAAGTATTAAGTGAGAATCTATTTTGAGGCAATTTAATTACACGGCATTTTGTCATCTTCTATTGGGAAAAACTTTTGGTAAACGAATTTTGGAATTATATTATAATTAACGAGCTTTGACAGGAGCCATTACGAGTGCCACAAGTTTTCTTTTGCTGGAAAAATACCAAGAATTGATATTTATTCTTTAATTTTGATTTGTCATCACTTTCCTTCATGCTTTCCCCAACTCGACACAATGTTATGCCTTAATCCTTGTTCAGAGGGGGATTTATTGATGCATAAACAATATTCAGGTAGCAGCAGGAGCGGCGGAAGCAAGCTTATTAACTCGCCTCAGCAATTGGATGTCAACAGCTTTTGCCAGGGATTTTCACTTACCAGCAACAGCAGCAAATAATACATCAGCCTCGCACCTGTCCCGCATCCTTCATAGCCACTCTGTTGCCTGTTTGCCAGGGGGCAGAAACGGCAAATCCGAGCAGGAAACACTTTCGCCCTGGCATTGCTCCAATTAACTTTGGCGTCCATTGTTGTCAACCCACCACCCACTGCCTCCTCAACCTTTTGGCCAACTTTTTCTCGCAACAAAGAAAATACTTTAGTTGCAACTTTGTGTGCGAGTGTGTCCTTTGTTGTCGAGAGAGAGAGAGGAAAAGTCATAGCAGCCGGATGATGTGTTGTTGTTACCTGAAGATTGTTAGGCCAAACAATTAATTAATCATTAGGCCAGGCTAATGGGTAAGCGATACACTGGCTCAGAAGTGTGGAAAGTATTTTTTCTTTGGCTTGTTTTGCTGCTGTCAAAAGAGATTTCGTGAGATTGCTAAGCAGTGAATATATTTAATTGAAAGTTAGTTTATTTTCTTCTTAAAGTGTGATATTTTGGGAAGAGCATTTGAATATTTGTCTATTGTCTGACAGGTTTATTCTAATTATTGGCAAACACCGGTTGGTCATGAATTTGTTGTTTTGCAAACATCAATGCAAATTTGTGTTAATTTTCGAAATGGGTAAATATAGGGTAAAGTTATATAGAAAAGGATTTACAAAATCGTGAGAAATATATTAATTTTAAGTTTATGAGTTTTTTAAGTAAACTAAGCTGAAACTAACCCACGATCTATCAAACATATACATTTTGTTTTTATTAAATTCCAAAAGAGATTGTAAACATTTAATGTTACATCAAGTTTCATTAGGATATTTTTTAAATGATACAACAATTTTTTCAAATTCATTGAATTCCCAAGAGCACAACCAATTACCTTAATTTTCTTTAACAACCTCTGGCATTTGTTGGCATCCTCTCACAACCTTACACAATATTTTCTTTGAATACTTCTCTCATTATGCCTCCCACTCGAAAGTAACTCATATTTCGAACATTGAAGCCAAAGAGCTTTCCCTTCCTCGCTTCGGTTTCAATTACAAATTTCCCTCTTGGCATACAATGGACCCACGACACACCATATGTACTATATGGCCAAATGGCAAGAAGTCTGCTCCTTCCTTCCGATAAACAATCAATTTCCATGTCCTATATGCACCGCCAAACAACCTCCTTCCTTCCGCTGGGGAAAGCTTTCGATTGAATTATGAAGAGCAATAAATACGTTAATGAAATATTAAGGAGGCTCTACTCCCATGGGGACTTTATAAAGGAATGTAGCGGCGGCAATTGTTTCCGGTCTGGAATAAAAATGATTTCCAGACCCAGTCGGCCAGCTAAGTGCTTCGCTTTGGACAGATAATTGGAGCTGGTTGTGGGCAACAAATTTTCCAGTCTGACAGCTAATTAAAGCAGCCAAGCAAAGTATCAATCTGACTGTAAGAAAATTGCTTTAATTATGACCGAGGGAGCTTCGCCGGCAATCCGGACGGGCTTTAAGACCCGCCATCAGTCATCGACCACGGACAAGGAGGAGATGCCCCAATGCTCGGCATCCTGTCCCCAGTCAGCCGTGCGGCAGCGACTTATGAATAATTTATAGCTGGATTTCGGGGGCTTTGTGCTTTATTAAAAAATTTGCTACAAGGCGTCGTTCTCTGATACTCTTGGGAACGGATTCTTTTCAATTAATTGAACATTGAACACAGTCTGTAGAAAATGTAATTTTTTGTGGTAGGCATAGCTTGGTTTTAAGATTGAAAGTGTAATCAGAATAATGTATTTTTGTAAATTTTTTTAGCTGGATAAATATTTAAGTTTGACTTTAATCCTTTGTTAATTATATCAGAGAAAGAATATAAAAACTTCGGCCTTCAAAGCTTGCTTCCTAAGGTTTCCTTTTTTGCGGGCAGATAAAAATTCCTATGGGTTTGCAATTGAGTATTATTAAATATAAAATTTAAATGAGAGCCCAAGCCTCTTAAAAAATTTCCAAAGGAGAAGTCCTTGTTGGGTATTTAACGAAGGCCTCAAGTGAAATAATGTTTTCGTTTAAAGTTTTAGGTAAACATGAGATATATGTATGCATAAGAACTGTCTAGAGATCCTTCCAACCCTTGGCCTCCGTTAACAAGGCCCTAACTACATAAGTGAATCACCTTAACGGCAGTATTTTCAACCATTTGTCACGTGACGCATAAAATTCAATTTGCCCTCTCCAAGCCTTTCCCAACGTAAAACCGATATAAAACAACAGGCGAAGGCAATCGGCATTAACCTTGGCGATATTTGCACAACTGCTGGCAGTCAGCAAAACGAAAATAAGACCCGAAAAGACAAGAATAAAGCGATGAGATACAAAAACGAATTCATTTGGGCGACGCATAAAACTAGAAACACGCGGTTGGACGCAGAGAACTAATAAAATGATTGCATACTTACCGGCGTCGGTCCTTGGGAAATCGCTCCTGACAATGGAACGACCTTCAGCCCGAAAATCAAAGTTATTTTTCTCGTTCTGTTTGTGTTTTTCCCTCACCGATTTGGTTGTTTTTCCTTTGCAAATTTCTCTCCTTTGCAAAATTTATGCCAAGCCAGCAATCGGCTTGAAAAATCCGCGGATTAATGCATTATGCATGAAATCCAATTCGGATTCCTGCCCCTCTTCAGGTATCGCCTTCGCCTGCATTCCTTTGAAGGTCACATTTAATGGTTGCTTCGGGACTTTCGATTTTCAAAGTCCCAGTGTGCGTGTGTGGGTCTCCGTTTTCCTGTAAACAACCCGCATATATTAGGTCCTATTAGGGAAAAACAAAACTTTAATGACATAAAATGCTACAGTCAAAAAAGATGGCCCAGCGGCACAAAAAACCCACCGAGCCAACGCAATTGTTTGCAATTGTTGGCCAAGAACATCTGAATGAGAACACAAACTGGGGGAAGGGAGGTGTTTCTGGTTGCCGCTGGTTTTTTTTTTTTTCTGGCTCCAGGGACATTTGTCAACCCAAAAATGCTGAAACCAAATGAGAAGTCGTAAACTGTTGGCGAGTTTTTGTTTTCATTTTTTTTCTTGTCTTTTAGTCTGCTACGTTATTTTTTTTTTTTTTGCGGGTTGGATACATGAGGATGGTTAATTAGAGAAAGCTAATTAAGAAAAAATAATGTTTTTATTTGGCTTAAAAATGCCAACTTAATGCGATGTGGAAATGGAGTCGTGCATATATTTTATTTATATTTAAAGTGAGTACTTTTGTGCTTAAAGTTTGGGCAGTTTTTTAAAGCAAATCGTGCTCAAAGGCAATTACTCTTTGTGGTCTTATGGGTGACATTTGGGCTCTTGCAAATGAAAGCTAAAATTTACATAATACAAATAAGTAGGTAGTTCAAATATGCGAGAGAGAAGTGCGCATATGGCGTATTAGTAATATTTGCTGCGCTATATTTACTAAATATATGAGTGAGACAACCCTGCGAGGCCCAAGGATAAGTCTGGAGATGTTCTATATAAAGCCCAAGGATAAATAGATTCTTCAATTACTGCTAGGGGTTTCCTGGGAATTCAAATTACTTTAAGAAAGCGACATGGAGAGGACCAAGGAAGAAAGTGACGCAGGCCACTTGGATGTGCAATTTATGTTCATTATGTCCATGAGATGCAATCGGGACGCCATGTGAGCCGTGTGAGTGGGCAAGTCCCAGACGCTGCAGGCTGCACTCGAGTGCCCAAGGATAGTGGGGAAATCGGAGAGATGCTACTGAATTATGTCCTTTTGACGGAATAGCAATGTCAGAGGCGAGCTGAAAATAGAAAGGCAAGAAATTAGAGCTGAAAAAGTGTAAGAACTGCTTTTGGATGTAATAGAAATACTTTCACAAAGTTCCAGTATTTGATTTAAGTAAATGCTTAATATTCCAGACATGAACTTTTACAATTACCCTTAATTTAAATTCTAATTGCCATGTTTCTATTATTTTCGCTCCACACAGGCAGAATCCCCCCTGCTGCCCCTGAAGGACGACCTCGAGCCATCGCCCACTCGAGTCCAGAGTTCCTCGCACATATTAGCCAGTAGGTCACCCCACCAGTACAGCACCTTAGCAGGCGAACGCGACCCGCAGCACCAGCACCAGCACCCGCCGCTACCCGCTTCCAACGAGTGTCGTCGTCGCAGTTCGCTGACCAGTTGTCCGAATTCTCCGCCCTGCGAGAGTTCCCCACGAGAGGCGAACAACAACAGCAGTAGCACCAGCAACAATAACAACAACAACGAAGAGGGAGGGTTCTATTCGCACCTGTCCAGCAGCACTCCCAGCCACAAGCACCAGCACGAGTATCAGCTATATCCCAACGACACCTTTGCCCGCCTAGAGGGGAAGTCACCGAGGCCAAATACCAAGATGCAGACCAAAGTGGATGCAGTGGGTCGCATCACCGGCCCCTGGGGAAAGTGGCAGTTGCGCACGGTGCTCCTGATCTTTCTTTGCAAGATCCCCTCCTCATGGTTCATGGCCTGCATCATTTTCACGGCGCCGGCACCGCGACACGGGGAGTTCTTCTGCAAACCGCCCAACACGATCGGAGCCCAGAACCAGACGCAGTGGATAAAGGTCTCCCATCCGCAAAAGGAGGAGAGCGATGATCAGGAATTCTCCATCGATTTCTGCAATGTGTATCAGGATGCCCAGGAGCACGCCCATCATTACTACAACTACGAGAACAGCGAGCAGGAGCCGCGGGTGTGGGAGAAGCCGCTGCACCGCAACTCCAATGTGATTCCCTGCACTGAGTTTCAGCACGAATCCGACTACCATTCGGTGGTGACCCAGTACGATCTCGTCTGCTCCCGAGACATCCTCGTTTCCGTCACCCAATTCTTCCATCTGTTTGGTGTGCTCACCGGCGGCATTCTGGCCAATCAGCTACTAAAATAGTGAGTTTCACCGGAGGATTTTGGGATGTACATTTGATATCAATTTATCCCATCTTCCCACTCCAGTTTCAGTCCCCGGAATGTGATGCTCTTTGGCATGATCACGCAAATCTTCTGTGGAAACCTCACCGGCCACGTTGCCTCCTACGAGCTGCACGTCTTCTTCCGCTGCCTCTCCGCCGTCTGCTGTGCCCAAATGTACACCGCCGGTGGCCAGATCAGTAAGTAATTAGCATATATGGGTTTTTAACGAAAGAAGCTAATAGATTCTACCCCAAACAGTGGCCGACATAACGGGTGGCAAGTATAAAACCTGCGTCTCTACGCTGTTCGAGCAGTTCTGGTCGATTGGCGTGATGATGCTGCCAGGGGTGGCCAGCTTCTGGTCCAGTTGGTCGCATCTCTACATGGCCATCTCCTGGCCCACAGTGATCCTCATATATCTGTGGCAGTAAGTAATAATTTTAGGTTCTTCTTTTTTAAAACTGACCCCCGTTCTCCATTTTCCAGGTGGATACCCGACTCGCCGCGCTGGCTAATCGCCCGGGGTAGAGTGCAGGAAGCCAAGAAGATCTTGCTGGAGTGCGCCGAGGTGAATGGAACGCGCTACAACCTGCCCCACGACATTGATCAGCAGCTGGAGCTGCAGGCTCAGACGGCGATGGACGCTCCGCCGCCGAGTGGCTGGTGGTCAATGTGGAAGGGGGAGCGTGCGGTGCGGCACATGGTGTGCGTGCACCTGGCCTGGTCGATCTACATCGTCGTCTACTACGGCATGCTGCTCAACATTCGCTCCTTCAGCCGCGATCACCTGTACATCAACACCTTCTTCGCGGGCCTCAGCGAGATGGTGGGCACGTTCATTGGCCTCTTCCTGATCCTGAAGACCACCCGCAAGTGGCTGTGGACGGGGCTCTTCAACATTGTGGCAGGATGCATTGCCTACTGCGGCTGGCTGGTGCCCAAGCAGAGCGTGATCGGAGTGGACCCGAATGTGGCCCTGCTCATGTGCTCCGCCATGGTATCCAAAATGGCGATCTCGACGACGCTCAGCATCCTGACTACCTGTACAGTGGAACTCGTCACTGATGACAAGAAGAAAATCACCTCCTTCTCGACCATCTGCTGGGCCCGCTTCTGGCTGCTAGGAGCTCCCTTTATTGGGTCCACAGTGGTCCTGGGACAGCTCATTCCCCAGACGGCCTTCGCCTCGCTGGCCATCTGGGGCGGCTTCTGCACCGCCTTGATCAGCAGTCCAAGGACACATCCCATCTCAAGACCCGCCTCGCCGGCTGCCCAGGGTGCACAGAATATGGCCTCGCAGTTCACAATCATCGACGGCATGGACAACAAGGGCTACACGCCCAGCTCGAAGCCAACCATCCACTCGAACAGCACCATTAGGAAACTGACCACGCCGCAATCAAATCTACCTCCTCAACTGATGCCCGGCATTTGGACGACCAAGATAAACGAGGATGGCCTACCAATGTGATCTGCTCCTAAATAAGGTTGCGCAGGAATAGCTGTTCAAAAATGAGGTTGGATTGAGAGAACAGTTGCTTAAAAGCGATGTTGCCTAGGAGAAGTACTTGCTTTCGCATAGGGAAGGTCTGGAGCCTTGCCTATGTCGAGATTGATAGGATTTAGGAACATAGTTCTAATGTTAAATTGTAGAAGCAGCTGTTCAAAATTAAGCTAATGCAGTGCAGACAGTTAGAACCTTGGGTTTTGTTCACTTTGGTGGTGCTGTGACTTGTGAACTACAGTCTACAAATTTGATATACACTATATAAAGCCCTTTATTACTTTAGGGGCACCTCCTTTTGTAACGCACACTAGCAAACTTTTTTGAGGAAAATCCGAGACAGACCTAGCTCTTTTCGCACACTTAAAAAGTAGGAGCTCAACTTTACCCAAAATCGAAGTGCTCAAACGAGGAATACCTTAGGCACCCTAGGCAAAAATACAAACATTTTTACGTAGACAACTCTGAAGCTTAGATATTTGAGGCAGAAGAGTCCCTAACCAAATCCGATTAAACGGGAAAAGACGCTGGCAAATGCAGCCCAAAAATATAACAAAAAGTATCTATATATGTATATTTTTCATTAAATCTAGTTTTAGGGCATAGTTTTATAGTTTAGTTAATCCCCGGAAGGCCATAAAAACACTCGAATCTGGGTTTAGCTTCTGTGCAGCCATAAAAAGTAGTCCCATAAGCCTAGTACGTCGGTCCAATGTGGAACTCGCCCCGAGACAAGCCCAGTATTACGCAGTCACAATTGAACCAAAACCGATCCGAATCGGACCTCAAGTAGAACCATTAAATAGAAAAGCCAACTATTGGCGGTTGATCCTTCTAAAGGCCTGCGGTTCCACATTTTAGTGATTGTGTTGTAAACACCTGGAGAGAATTTCATGAAAAGACATACATATAAGAGTAGTCACACAATAATTACATATTATGGACAACTTCAATTAATTACCTTTCTCGACTTTTAAATAATTAATTGCAAGGCGCATAGAGGAAATCAATAATTTTAGAGTACACATTAATTACTTTACTACCATTATGTATTATGAATTATCAATTACCAATTACCAAGCTAATTTTAATATAAATCAATTAGTAGCGTTTCAGGTCTAATTATTACTTATGCATATAAAAGTATATATATTTTAAAAGTTGCTACTTTGTCTAGTGAAAGCGCTTGGCAACTCGTTGAATGTTATCTGATAATGGTTACTATATGAAAGAAAATGTTATGCATGGCAAAAGAGCAATATTTTTCTAATAAAGCATCCTCCGAAAAACCATAAAATTATTTAGATTGTTTAAATTTTATTCGAATGTTTGAAAGATTTACAGAACTCCAGTGGTGTCAAAAAATCTTTATAATTTCAACTAAGTTTAGCATTTTTCCAAAATCTTTTTTATATTTAGTTAATGATATATAGATTATATCTAATATAATCTAATCTATTTTTAATAGACATAAACATTTAAAAACTGCGCTATTGAAAATATTCGGGGTAGACCCGACCAGTTGCAGTCTTTCGGGCTGGTTTCTACCAGGATCCTTAGTTCTTCCGGTGGAGCTGGTCTGTGGTAGGCTATCTAGCAGAAAGCTACCTGGTCCTCTTGCTTTCCAGAGTCACCACATACAGACCGTTAGAGCTGTAATGAGACAAGGTTAGCGTGAAGACCCTTTCGCACGATTACGGCGATTCTGTTCCTTACCAATGGTGGGTGGAATAGGTTGTAGTGTGAGGATAAAGGCTGTAACGACGGATCCTGCTCCATGGCAATGAGGAGTTCCGCCGATGCAATTTGATCTTACGGAGGATAAGCTGCAGCACTGTACTCATCTTCAGCCGACGTGTTGACTATCATTGTCAGGTCACCGTCCTCCTCCGATTCGTTCGTCAGTGTGGTGACGAGACCTAGATCCTTTTCCACCTCGCCTGCCTGTAGTGTGTGCGCGTCCTGGTCCCCGGGGTGGCGCTTCTTGAGGCGGAGGTATACACTACCCATGCCCCACGCCATCTTACCGTATCTAGGATAAAGGATGTCCTCCGCTTTCCTGTTTATCTGGAGAATCGCAGACTGGCCACCCCCATTGGGTTGTGGGCTTCCGAGGTGCAAAATCTTCCAGTCTGCCGTTGGGACGTCAGGATTCTGTCGCTGTAGCAGCTGTAGCGCCTGGTCTCGTTGAATCGCGATGGGAAAGAGTACCTTTGCCTTCGGTACGGATGGGATAAATTCCCTGTCAACCACCTCCAGCCTGGCCCCTTTCCACAAGCCTCTCAGATGGCCGACCGTTTGTGTCAGCCATTTCCGAGTTGGATCGTCCATGCACTTGAGGATTTTGACCCCATTCAGCCACCCGGCACCATCAAACGTGGGCATGGGAGCTGAGGGGTCTTCCGCCATCCGCGCAAACAGCGATTCCACGAGCCGCGTGTGAACCATCTTCCACTGCGCCTCGGTCATCTGGCCGCTTTCGTCATTCCGGTCAATGAGTGCCACGATCAGGTGTCGTTTGGACACCTCATTGACTCTCGTTTCCGAATTTCTCTTAGGCATCCTCACTTTATGTGAAGGGCCTGCCTCCATTGGCTCGCGTTGCCGCTTCCTCACCGGAGCGTCCCTGGCGCCAGTCTCGGAGGAGCGTCGCCTTTTGTTGGCATGGATCTGCTCAACCCTGTTGGACGTGGAGTTCGTGTTGGAAAGCTTGGCGGAGATTTGCCTTTGGTTGGCAAGCATATCGTCCACCTTGTTCCCAAATCCGTTTGTGGAGTTTATGTTCGAGTGCTTGGTGGAGAATCGACTTCTGTTGGCAAACATTTCCTCCACCTTGTTGGCATATCCGCCCGTGGAGGCCATGTTTGCAAGCTTGGCGAAATGTTGCCTGCCCTCCTCGATCCTTCCCATGGCCCAGGCCAGCTGTTCCTTTTCCTCCGGAGTAAGGGAAGGCTTGTCCTGGAGCCGGACTCTGATCTTGAGGGCCGCCTTGTATTTGGCCTTTGCCTTCATCCCCTCGCTGGAACGCTTCGGCTTCCTCCCAGCCTCTACGTCTGTTTCCACGGCTACGGGACCTGTGAGGTCTATCATTCTTTGCGATGTTGTGGCAGTATTGTTGAAACTGGAATGACCTGCTCCCGTCATGGCAGAGTTCTTACCGTGGGCGACAGGCAGATAGGATTGCTCCCCTCCGTGCCTGCCAGTGGAAGCAGCCACGCCTTCCATCGACGTTGGGTCTGACATCACGGCCCAGAATGACTTCTTTTTTCCGCCCATACTGGTAACCACTGTTTTATTCACTATATGGTTGATTTATAGTTGATGCTAATGGCTTAGTTTCTTTGTTTATCTTTTTTGACAGAAAATGGGGTGAAACGACTTTCGAATACAGCTGTTAAAAAATCGATTGTACTATCGATGTAACGGGGTGACACTATCGATTTTTTTGTTGCGACTATCGTGACACAGTCGCAAAAAAATATTTATTTTTTATTTAGTTGTATATTTCTAATTTAATGAAAAGGTCCAGTAGTTTAAAAAAAAAAAATTAAGGATTATATGGAAGTATATAAAGAAGAACTGCAGTGCAACCTCTTAATTTAATTCGCTTGGTACATTTTCTGTGCGCATGGTATTTTCCACCGACCAACGTGCGGTCACACTCTGACCATTATGCTTCTTCAAATTGTAGCGGCATTTTTACACAAAAACAACATACAAACCGGCGTCACCCTAACCAAACAGCGCGTTAAATAAGATTTAGCCGGCAGATAACTATTGGAAAAACAGCTATATTGTGAAATTGGCCGAAAGGAAAACGCGCACACGTGGATATAGATCATGGAATACGATGCGGCAGACAATGGGCTGGGAATGGGACTCGGCGGTCGCGGAGTTCTGCGAGAGATCAACAAGAACGATGGCGGCGTCAAGGTAAGCGAAATAGGAATACAACAGCTTGGGGGCGTGTCCCGTCCAACCGCCCAAGTGCGATTTGGCCAAACATTCAGTTTTTAGCATGTGTTTCCCGTTCTCCTGGAATTAATGTACATATACATACATATGTATGCATGTGCACGTACATATGGGCAATTCTCCGATCACAGCCTGTTTTTGCTATTTTCCTTTGGATATATAATCTGCGTGCGTTGTTTTTATTAGCTCTGTGGCAGCTGTCGCCGGCGAGTGCTCCCCAGTTAATCGGTGTACGCCTCCAGGCCTTGTCCAGCTCCTCCGGTAGTCAGATTTGCAGACCGCCTTCATCTAGTCCAGCCCCGAAAATGGGCAATAAGCCAGGGAAGACAAAGAAATCGAGGGCGTCCTCTCTGGGAAAAAGTGCCATAAGGTCGGACCACAGAACAGAGAATGCGGTATGCCAAATGCAAATGCTTATGAAAATCAATATTGTTCTGATTTATCTGGATTTCCTTTAACCAAATCAACTTTGTATACCCTTGCAGGGTATTATAATTTCAGTCAGAAGCTTGCAAAGCAGTGAAGGAGTCATTTTTGACCCTTGAAATCATATATATTCTTGATCAGCATCAACAGGCAGATCTATTTTAGCCATGTTAAAAAAAACAAAATTTGTTGCCAATTTTTCCAACATTTTATAAGGGGTTACATCGTTAAAATTGTCCAAAATATGTAACAATTTAAATATTTTTAAATGTTTCAATGTTTATTTTAGTATGCAGATATATTAAAAAAAACTAACTTTTTTTTTCAAAATTGTACATTGTTAAAATTGTCAAAAATTGGCGAAAATATGGAATTTGTTTAAATTTTAAGTTTACAGATTTATTAACCTTCAAAAAACCAACTCAAAACAGCTTTTCGAATTAAAATTGGTGAATTTTTCGAGTTCTTATAATCGATTTTTAATTCGATGCAAACTGCAGAGGAATTCATATTTTGGCTAGTTACTTTCCTTATTCATCCATGCATTAAATGCATTATCTACAAGTGCTATGTACATTATCTTCGAAATCTTGGGATGCTGGCCGGCGGCCTCTTGACATTTATCATTGCCCAGATGCTGGCTAATTAATTTCTTGGCCGAGACTGAAAAAAAAGAAATTCGCCAATTAAAACCCATTGCTCTGGAAAAAAATTACGGAAACGTTTTGCCAAAACAGAAAAGGCGTTTTCCTGGGTGATATGGTTTATATTATATTGTATAATTCCTATTTAATTTTTAGATATAGTTTATTTAATCATTTGAAGATCAATAGTCTTACTTTTTCCATGTTATGGATATGATCTAGCTACACCATTTGTCGAGTTCCTGCAACCTAAAGAAAAGTTCAATGAACACCGGAACCCTGGCTGTGTTGACAAATTTAGTCTCCCCGTTGCCACCAACGATGCTCGTTAAGGAAGAAACGGAGATCGAGCTGCAGACTCCCCCAAATTTTTCATCCAAAGAGATGTCTGCATTTGTTTTTCGCCTATTTATAGTTTATTACACTGTTGCGCTTCCCTCACCATATTTGTTTTCTTTAATTTTTGCTATGTGCTGCAGCAAAGGGTATTCCAATATTATTCCAAGTTCCCTATAACATTAAACACCATGTGCAACATATAAAATTCGTGTTCCACGTTTGTATACATGATTGAGAGATTTGTGTTCAGTATAAATTTGAAGAAGAGAAAAAACACATTAAGCCTTAATTATATTTTCTGTTAACTAAACCCGGCTAAAAAATAACCCATTTTTTGCTCTACGAACATAATGCTTTTATTTACATTTCAGCTAAGCTTTCTTATAATTTATAGCCTACCGAAATGTCCCTTAGAACGTCTATTGTTTGTGTTGTGTTCCCATCGCCGGGTTGCACCTGGTTTCATTCCACTTAGGTGCAACCGGTGATATCTTGTCACCTGTCACGCATTGGTTGGCTAACGCTAAAACCAACATCCAACACCTGCCACCTCGTCATGGGCCATCGTGTGGGATATTCCGTTTCACATTGGCGGGACTTTTCTAGCGAAATATGCAAAGTCAGCCGTGGAGCAATGTGGAGCACTTCCTCGATGCGATTCGACTCGACTCGTGGTCTTGTGGATAGTGCCCCGTGATGCGCAACAATGGCAGTGGGATTGCATGTCACTTGGCATCCACAAGGTTTACAGAAAGAGAAAAATTTTATACCTAGAGCTTATATTAATATAAATGTAAATTATGGGCGGTCAAATCAAATAAAACTCTTTTCAAAAACTAATAGTAAGCTTGGCAAGACGGCTTAGTCTAGACTCAAGATATATCCAATGTCTGCCTAGCTTTAAGATTTACCTCTTTTTCGTTCTGTGTACGCGCTGTTTGACTAAGACTTTCATTCATTAGCGTTGCCGGTCGCCCTATTTTTATGTCCCCCCGTCGTTCTCTATTGGCCTCTTCAGAGCGTTTCGGCTTATTTTGCGGTGTCTTGCATTTTGCACTTCTGCCTTTGAGTTGCGTCTGAGACTTGTCTAGCTCCTCAGTTTTTCACTGCAATTCATCGATGAAGGTTGTCTGTGGCTGGCTCTAAATTTTCGGGATCAATTAAGATACTTTTATCAATTAAATTGCATTCGGTCGCCCACGCGCACCCTCTTCGAACAGCGATTGTGGCGATAAGTCATTTGTAAGAGTTGATGATAAGCTGCATTTAAGGGGTTATATACCTTTTTGAGCGAAAAAATTTAGGGAACTTTCGATTTTTTTTCAG
>JAEIIL010014649.1:0-16945 GCA_018905715.1 Drosophila lini | reverse complement strand
TAGATAAAATGTGATAATGCTAATAATAAGCCGACACAATTGACAAAAAAGTTTTTTCATTTACCCAAACACACAACAATAAGGAAAAACAAAGAAAATACATCTCCCCCCAGTCGGCAATTTGTCGGCATCCAAAAGGCAGCAGCAATTTATTGAATGTGAAAATTTAAAATTGTTCATTTGAGAAACAATTTGTGAGCATCAAGTGAAGTCGAAATGTTTTCGTTTTCGTTATCGCTTTCGTTTTGTTATTCGAGCATTGCCAGCCATAAGTTCGGATATATGGCAATAAAAATCCAGGAACTTGAGCAGCGCCCAGAGAGAGTTTCCCCAGCGTCTGTCTGACAGACTGTATTTTTATGTGATTTCTCAGGCCATCTTCCATCTGGGGGAAAGGCAAGTGCTCTCATGCGAGATCGAGTGGGGAAATGGGGAAAATGTTATGCCATTTATTTAGAGTATTCCAAGTCTTTTGGCCTCTCGCTTCCCGCCCCCGCCCCTCTGCAATGCCATTTGCAATTGTGCAATTTACTCAATGAAATGTAAATGCGAACCAATTGTAGTTTTATTTGCCGTAATTCCTGATTCAACAAACTACTCGACTTTTGGGCGAGCAAACGCTCACGCATTTAATTCCGAATATTCGATTCCCGTTTCCATTTGCATTTGCATTTGCATATTGCAGCCCTTTGCCGGCAAATATTTGATTTTAAAGACTTTTATGGGTTTAGTCAGTTAGTTGCGTTTTTGAGTTGAGGTCTTCGTGGCTGTCAAAAAACAGGAGAAAGCACTTTGCACTTGGGAAACCTAAACTTTTTGGTGAACCTGTATACCTGTGATGTGTAGAGGACGACCTGGTGGCAGGTGATTTGATTGGCAACCCCTTAACCCCCACACGCACGTCCTCTGTGTTTACACCTCACTCTGGAGGTCGTCTGCCTCGCATGCATATCAACGATTTTCAAATTGGCGACGAAATGATATGCCAAACTACATACACGGCGGAATTCTCCCCGGGACAAAATCCTCGGGCCTCCATTCCTCTCCCTGCATGAAGACATGCAGCGACATCGACATTATGGAGCGAGCACAGGTTGTAGGTTGTTCTCCGTAGGTTGTAGCTGTAGCTAATGCTTGTCACGTCTCCTTCAACATTTGACAAGGCAAATTCGCCGAAAATTCCGCCTCTGACTTCGAGCCGACTTTTTGTTTTTATTCTTGTCGCTCGTTCGTTTTTTTCCTGTTTTTTGCCTGGAAACGAAGAAAATGATTTTCACAGGTGAATTGGAAAGCGCGTAATGTCGTAATGTTTGACTTGCCGGCAGGCACGTTGCCAACACATGTCCCCCACCATTTTGTGTGAGAAACACTGAGAGAAAGGATAGATTCTGTAGGATAAGAAGCACTCTGTATGTAAACTAATCAAATACACTTAAGATCGATCTTACGTACAGATGGAAAAACTAGGAATGGATTGCCTGGAAAACACTAATTTAATATTTTTAGAAGCTTAAAGGATCTTGAGTTTAGTAATTGATATGACACTGACTTGAGCGAAAATAAAACTTTAAATAAATAAAAGTAACAAGAAGTATCATAATAATTAATTCATTTGTATTTAAGCGGGCTTACCTTAGCTCAATGAAATGTTTTTAATAATAAATAAATACTCAAACCAAAAATCTCAATAGTACACCGATTTCTCTCAGTGCAATTTACTTCGATGTTGAGTGTACGTTCACGTGTCGCATCGAACTTTTTGAAGACCACGGGGCGTATGCGTATTCCACTTTTGCAAATTGGATGAAAATCTTTGGCTTTTCAGCCACGCAATTTCGCTTCTACCCTCGACCCACCTGCCACCTGTCCCCACAGCAGGTCCTTCTCCTGCTTCAGCCTTTTTGTGCGATGCATCAGGCTGGAAATTGACATGTCTAACAGAGGGTTGCATTTCTCAAAAGGGCAAAACGGGGCAAATTCCGAAGGCGAGCCTCCCTCATTCATCATGGCACGCCTGGCCGTGTCACACAACATATAACATGTATATACATAGATATATATATATTCCGGGCAGCAACAATTTCGAAGAAAAAGGATTTACAGCATAGATACAACACACACCACACACACACACTCACACACATCAGCTCAGTGAGAAGACAGGACAAGTTCTTGGCAGCTTACTCCGTGTTTTTTGTGCCCGGATTGGGATTATTTTTGTAAACTTTTCCCCAGACCAAAAACAAATTCAAACAAATTGAAGAGCTCAGCTCACCTTGGTGCCCATTAAACGAGCTGAGCTGAACATGTGTTACGGCGTCCGACGAGTGCAAAATATGTTTCACGTCGTCCCGAAAAGCCCGTAACTCTTTCGCCGTGGCGAACTTTTCTACGTTTTACGTTTTTATTGCCCCCAGCGTCAAGTTGGACTTAAAGTTTAGCAGATTGCAGGGAATCTGTTGGAGCTGCTGGAGCGGATGGAGCTTCTGGAGTTGCTGGAGCGGCTGCCTTGGAGAGCTGAGCTGGGCTGTCATTGAGGTTCATTGAACCAAATGCCGAGTCGGAGCGCATTTCCGGATGTGTCTCCGTGTGTCTTGTGTGACTCTGCAAATAAACCCCGGCTGAGTGGCCTGCTTGGAGTCTCCAGTCGAGTCGAGGCTTTTCATATACTTTATATGTGCACATAATTATGGTAGCTGCCTTTGAATGCAGCAACACTCGACCGAGGCGTTTGCGATGTTAGTGCCATCTTTAAAGTCCCATTGTGAGGCCTGCTTAAAGCCCCATATCCATCCGCATTGGCTCTTAATTAATGTTGCATAATTAACACTTGACTGTGGGGGGAGGGAAATGGCAGTGGAAATGGAAAAGGTAGCTGCTGCTAAACAAAGTTAAAGCACACCAAAGAAAAACAAAACAAAACGAAAACGAAAACAACAACTTTTCTAAGCATCTGCAAAACATAAAGCATACAAATTCTCACATCCTTGCCAAAGAACACAAAAAAAAAGAGAAGAAATTGCGGCTGGGCTCAAAGGAAACTTACACACACACACACACACACAGAAGTCCCAAAGGGCAAGCGGTGCCAAAGGCCAAAAACAATGCCAAAAGGGGGCGTGGCCGCGGGGGAATTTCCTTGGGTTTTCCCCTGTTTTTTCCTGTGCCTTTTGCTGCCTTTGTTGTTGACAGCCTTTTCGGCCACCTTCAGCTCGTCGGAGGGCCTTCAAATTGGCGCCAAGTTTTAATTATTCCATCATATTTATAAACTTTTGTACTTGCCACGCAGACTCATTATGTGCGTCATCCATGCCACACACAAACACAACAAAAACAACGCCCACACATACAGGCACTCCAATGGCGGCTTAAGACACACTCAGGGAAAATAAGGTTATGGAAAGGGGGATTAAAGGGATATTTAAGCAAGAAAAAAATATTTTAATTAAATTTTTTAATAAACAACCTATAGTTTAATGTTTAAAATATATTTTATGTTAATTATAAATAAATATTCACCGAGAAAAACACAAGCAAACTCTTTAGAAATATTGGGAAAAGAACTTGTATCTTTAAAATGCCTAAAAATGATGTACCTATTTTTTTAAATAATTAAATTAATTCTAAGCATCATATATAGCCCAAACGTTTTTTTCCTGTGTCTCAGCACAAGTGCCTTGTTTCCCTCTTGTTTTTGTGTCGTCGCTCACAATAATAATGGCAAGGCGACAACGCCGGGACAATGACGACGTCTGCCGACTTGGCTCCATCCTGGCAGGGCCAGAAAAGGATCTGGCAACTGGTAGTGGAAGCCAGGAGAGGAAGGGATAAGGCAGTGGCGGGCACAAGGCGTTACTCCATAAAAATGAACAACAGCTTTTTATTGTCGAACAATGAAGGCGAAAGCAGCTCTAAACAACCAAAGCAAAGCAAAGTTCGACCTTACCCTCCCACCTCCTGCCGCCATGTCCTGTGTTTGCCCCGTCCTGTCTTTGTTTGCCGCCGCCATTGGTAAGAGCATTTAATGAGGCTGTCGCATTATTGTTCAATTGTGCTTGGAACGGCTAAACTGGTCGAGCTGCTGGCCAAGGAATTTCCAATAAATACGGCACTGAAATTGAGAGAGTTGCTCTATAAAAGGTTTATGGATAAATCGAAGGAGCGAATTAAATAAAGCTCCGAAAGGGGACTCCATTCAAGACACTAAAGTCAACAAAAGACATATTGTTTATAGACAGTAAAATGTATGTATTGAATAATAGTCAGGCCAAAAAATTAATTAATGAAATTAATAAATCAAATCCCTCAACGTATTTGACAACCAAGACAGATTTATTGTGTTCAATAATTCATTGCGAGATAAATAAATCATATTTTGCAAGATAAAATATTAATTAAACAATGTCAAATAAATTATATTTTGCAAGATAAAACATTTAGTTAATAATGGCAAAGCTTAAATAAAACTAAAGATGAAGATATTTCTTTACCATAACATAAATCAATGGCTGCAATTAAAGGACATATTTCCTTAATCAGCAACTAAGGGAAATTGGAAAATAATCGGTTAAATAAATCAGCAGCCCAAGGCGGAACAAGACTGGATTATCTCTGGAGTCGCGTCGCTTCCTCCGAGTGCCACGACTGCCCGAGGACTCAATTAATGGAATGGAAACGTGGAACAAGTTTCGGCGAGCCTCCAGCCTCTCCTTCCCGGCGGCTCTTTCGCTGATGAAACTAATAACATGTCAACCGAGTTACGCACCAGGGCACATCTCCATCCCGCCATAACCAACCCCAGTGCGATTTCCTAACCCGTGCACCGCCTAACCCCGAAACCCACTCCTCTCCCGCGGCACTCAAAGGCTAAACGAGGCTCAGTGCTGACACTCAAAGCCGACAAGTTAAGCCTGTCGCACATGGCGATTAAGCGGCGAAGGAGCAGCAGCTCCTGCTCCGGATCCCCTGCCCTCCAGATTAGCACTTTGTTGCAGTTGGCAAAAGCTGGGAAAGCTGGACGCCCGTCACCCGACGCCTGCAGTTTGTTTGCGTTCTAGTCGCGCCGACCCCCCTTTTCAAGGGCCTTCGTTAGCCCGACGGCAATCGCTGTGCCCAGAAGGCAGCCGGCATCCAGTACGTATGAGTAATATTGAATCGAAATGCTGCAGCACAGGGGTAGGGGAGCAAGGGGTAGCTGGCAGGAGATGGAGGGCAGCAGGAGGATCCACTGAATGTGCATAGTTAGAGTGATAAACTGCTTTGGCACGGAAATGGCCCTGGAAATGGAAATGATGTCGAGTGTGCCTGTGTGCATAAAAAGGCCAATTAGAGGACGACTGAGTTGCACGTTTTCCGCCAGGCACTGTGGGAAAATTGGAAACGTGTGGAGGTTTTCCATACTAGCGGAGAAAGAAATTAAGAGCGGGGTTTGTTCGAAAAATATCGGGAGGAAATTTGGGGATTAAATGCGGGGTTTATACTGAAAACATCCGGGAGTTTTGAGGATTAAGGGGGTTTCGTTTTAAAGGAGTTTAGTTTTTTAAGAGATGTATATTTTTTGGAAAGATATCTCAAAAAAGTTGTATGATGTCAGAGAATAAAGATTTCAGTTGATTAATTTACTAAATTTCACTTACTAAAAGTCAATTTAAGGGTGCTTTTTTGACACTTTTTTGTACTGAATCCCTTAACAATAAATATTTTTCAGCCAAATTAGTTACCAATTTCTTACACTGCAATAGAAATACACCATCTCCATTCCCCCTTTTCTCTCAGTATCTTTTGGTAGGCGGCACAGCATCCAGCAACTGACAAATGCCAGATTTACGACCGCATCTAACTTTTTTCTGCCGGATACACTCGCACATATACACTCGCTCCACTTGGCCGGGCTGTTTATATTTTAGGTTTCGGCCTAGGAATTTATGGTTGCAACAAAACTTTAAATGAACTTTTCGGCTCCCAGGAGCGGGCTGAGGGAGGAAATTAAATAAGTTACATACGCCGACATCTACCGCTCTTTGCGGCATAATCAAAAGTTTTAAATGCATCATAAAAAACGACGAGAGAGGGAGGGGGGAAAACACGAACTTTCTTTTTTTTTTAGCTTTTTGGTCAACTTGAAAACTTGCCGGTGACGTATGTGGGGATTTATGGGTTTTATTTTATTTTTTGTTCCTGCAACAGCAGGAGGCTTCTGTCTGTTTATGACAAATCTAGAGGCGACAGGTGGAGGAGATCTGTCAAATGCAGTAAAAGCAGCGACTGGGGCTGTGGCGGCTACGGGAGAACATAAAAATATTTATGACGTCGGAGTTTCAATATCAGGCGGAGGAGAGCAACAAAGGCAATAACAAGTGCTGCATAAATTTACCTGGCCATATATCCCCTGCCCCCCAAATCCGCCAGTCATTCAATGAGGCGTGGCGTGTCCTTGGCTCTTGAACTTGATGTATGTGATGTATGTGATATGTGTGTCTGTGTGGGGTGTACCTGTAGTACAAGATACAAGACACACTCTCTCCTGGGTGCGTGTATCTTAAGTGACTCTCTATCTCGGCTGCTTGTGCATTAAACATTATTCGAGGGGGCATTATACCGAGAGAGACACAGGCGAAATCTGTGGGCGCCACACATAAATTATCAGGCGAATGCTCTTAGTCCTTGATGTCACTTTTATTGACAGTTTTTCGTTGGTTTCTGCGCAATTTCATATGTACCCTGGCGTGCCATGACAAAGCGAAAAGCAAAAATCTGTGGGACGGGGCCATAAAATTTCAATTATCGAAAATTGCCTTGGGGATAACCCGGGCCAACGTCGCGTAGCGCCACTCATAATATAATTAAGGCCGGAGGAGTGCACTGAATGTTGACGTTTCAATTAAATTACGAAAATCATTTCATACGAGCCCCGCTTAATATTCATTTGGCCCCGGCTTCAAACAAGAGTGTTGCCTACTTCCCGGGGCCATGTGTGCGCGCTCTATAGGTGTCTGGGTGTGTTTCGCGTATGTGTGAGTGCGAGTGCGAGAGGAGAGCCTGTCAAGTGTGCTTTGGCGCTGTCAATTACACACATCCTTCGGCTCACGAGTGCGTGTGTGCGGAGGTGGAGGTGGTGTCCTGGGACAGGTTCAGGTACTTGATTGCCCCCAACTTTGGGCTGCATCTCTTTTGTTATCTCGAGGACTTCAGACTTTGAGCCCGTAATTAAATTAGCCTGCACTTATAGTCAGCTGCCAGATTTCCTTCTTCTCCCCCGTGCATTGTCTCGCCTTAAAATATGCCAAGGCACGGCCATTATCCACTAGCTTCGGATTCAGCCAGCCAGTGGGCAATTGACCCAGTTCTCTGCCGGGCTGACAGTTGCAATTGTCTCGCCTGGCATCGCCCACTTTCACTTCATCTAATTAAGCAAGCGCTCAATGCGTAGTCGCAGTCCCCGGTCCCCCAGTCTCTGCTTCAAATGAAAGATTAATTTATTTGCCCCGAACTGCAGCTCGCTGCAGTTTGTCTGGCTTTCAGTTCGTGTCCTTCTGGGCAAACACGAAAAAAAGCGAGAGTTAAGAGGAGAAACTGCAACTGCAGAGAACAAAATAAGCTATTAAAGGGTTATTTAAAAAAAATTTAAAGGTATAAGGGAATATTTAAATAAAGAAAATATATAACAATTTCGAAACTATTAAATATTTTTTTTATGAACTCCTTTTCTCCGTTTTTATTTACATTATTTCTTAAGCTTGTTGACAGCTCTTAAATCAAAATTAAATATATTATTTTATGAGCTTTTCTTAGTGGACTTCCCCTGAAACGCTGATGGCGCAACTCTTTTACCCCCGGCTGATTATTGCCAAGGACTCTTGGCACACTGAAACTTAAGTTTACGATCCAATCAAGGACAAGGGGCATAAAAATAAATGCTGGCCAAGCAAAAGATGAAGAACTAGCGCCGGCAGTTCGACTCGACTCATATATAAATTGGAGACGCTGACCGTAAAAAGCTAAGCAATAAAATTTGAAAGAACAGAGGAACGGACAGGCCAAGATGACTGTCACGGGCTGCCATTTTGCGCTGGCTAATGGCTTATGTAAGAGCCTGGGGGGGCCAGGGACTGGGGACCAGGGACAGGGACCCCACTTGACCTCGAAAGGGTGTGAAAGCCTCCTGGGCAAGCCAAGCACACAACCGAAAACCCAAACAGCAACAGACGTAAGCGTCTTATTAGATTTTCGTGTGTACTCAGGACACAGGACATACAAGTGCAGGGGGCAAGTAGCATCGCGACGAAGGAATTGGCAGGACAGCACTCGCATTAACAACTTCATTAGGGCCAAAGCACACACACAGAGAGGCCGCACAGACACAGGCACACATGCCTAAGCACAAACACACACACACATACACAGGACTCGCAGGACCCCGAGAAGAACCCCGGGCAGCTGCTAAACTCAACTGTGAAGTACATTAATTTTGTGGGCTTTTGGCAACAGGCAATAAATCTTCGGCTTCGGTTTTGGCTTTCCCCGAACGAGTTTCTATATAGTATCTGCCGAGGAGTAACTCAAATTGACAGCTGGATTGAATTGGGAAATGCAGCCCCCATCTGACATTTATGGCCAAGCCGAGGACAATGCAATCCGGGGCATCCCGGTCATCTCCCCGGGGTATCAGCTCCTGCTCCTTTTGTTTGGCGAGTCAAAATTAATTAGTGCAGGCCAAAAGTATCATCCGGCTGTGAAACAATGTAGCCGCAGTAGCAATCGGGCAAAACAAATCAAATTACAACGAGGAGCAGAGCAGCAACAGCAGCAGCACTACTGTTGACAGAGGATCCTGCCCCTGCCTCCCGAGAGCCAACAAAGCCCGACCAGCAGCAGCAGCCGCAACACTCTCAAAAATGAAACTCCAGCCTTCGCATGTTGGCATTGGAGCAACAAATGTTGTGCTGCCTGTAAATTGCCTTTTTTTCTGAGGAACCAAAATGCAGTATGGCTTTAAAGCTGTACATTCTCTTTAAGGGCTTTCGTAGGGCGGAATTAAGATGGCAAGAACCACAGACCAAAGGATAACAAGTGCAAAATGATTATTCAAAACAGAAATTTCAATTTTCTAAGGGAGGAAAGGCAAGAGGGTGAATTTAGGGATTTATTCTATGATTATTCTAGGGCATATGCCTGAGCCAAGCTCTCTCTTAATGAAGAAAACCACTGTAGAATGTGGGAAATGTATAAATTATTAACAATAACAGGCAGAAAATAATTATTCCAACTCCATTAACATCTTCAATTAATTAATTTGATACAAAAACAAACAAACTTCATGCTGTAACCGCAAATCCTAGTTAACTCTTCAATAAATTTCCTTTACTAAACAGAAACTTGATTATTTTATACACAAATTCTTTCTCATGTATGTTGATTTTGAGTCTGCAAATCTGCCATATCATTTGCTAATTAATGGCATTAACCAGCAGAAAATAAAATTAAACCAATGCAGTCAAGCAAATCCCAAATTCTGCACATTTTTGCCCTAATTAACATTATCTTCTGTGACCAGCTGAGGGAGACGCTGCCGTTTTGAGTTATGTTACGGATTATTGGGCTTGTACATTTTAGCATTACAACCATTCTTCATCTATTATTCCAATGGGGTTCTTACAACACATTTCTTGGCTCGTTCGCTCGACGGACTCCCCGGCGTATACTTAATATTTGAGCAGACAAGAAGGTTGTGCCAGCCATTATTTGTTCATTATTCAACTGTTATCAGCTGCTGGGATCTAAGCCAAAAAGGGAAAGCCAATAGCTCCCGCCCCCGCCGCTGCCCTCCTGCTGTATATAGCCTGCGGTTAAAGGTCGCATTCTGTGGGCACGTCTGCCCATTAGAGACAATAATTTTCTTTAAATTTGTCGATTAAATTGAGCGCAGCGAAAGAGAATGATATCCCAATGGCAACCGCAAGTGAGCAATGTGTGCCTGTGTGTGTGGGTTAATGTGAGCTCTTAAAGCCCGCCTAATGAATTTAGGCCCCAGTCTGGCGGAATTACGAGTTTTAAATTGCGTGACAGAAGCGCTTTCAAAGGCAATTAGAAATGTGAAAGTGCTGTGAGTGTGTGTTTGGACGACGAGTTAAAAGGCCATGACAGAGATATTTAGCATACGGCAGAAGGACAGGACAAAACAGGACAGGACAGGACGGGACAGGAGTCCTCTGGCCTTCACACCAGTCACGTGCAGGACGCGCTGCACTGATGCTGATGATTTCCGGGAAACGGAAGCTGGCCCCACATTACGGCAAATTAATGCGCCATTATTAGACAAATGCATGACAAGCGATTCAATTAGGACGCCATAAACTGTCGCACTGGTACCTACATATATATATATACCTAGAACAAACTGTGACAGTTGGGGCATCATTATGTCCTGCGAGGGGACACAGGACAATGCCGCTTGCTCGCTTCCTCGCTGGCCTGCGGATAATCAAGCGCTTTTAATGATTGCATATCCTGTGCGGGAAATTGCATTTCTGCCATTGATTGCCAGCACTTGCTAGCTGTCTCTTTCGTCTCGTTTAAGCCTGTCTCTTTCTCTCTTCTACCCTCTCTCTCTCTCTGGGAGCCTGTGGGTTCCGCGAATGGCATCTGAAAACCATTTAATATTAAAACTTTCATAAATATTCTGCCTGGGCGACTGCTGCAGGGCCTGGCGCTCGCCATGTTTGGCACGTTTAGAGGGGATTTTATTATTCAATTCCTGACCAAAACAGGAGGAGGCCTGTGCAACATGATTCATATACATACATATACAAACCCTTTGGAATATCCCCACTCGACAGCTGTCTGGCTCAATTGATGGCTTTGGCCGCTTTTGATTCGGCCTATTAATTAACAATTCCATTATTGCAGATGTGCGAAAATTGGGCTTTAATTAAATTGCTTGTAATGCCTGTAATTATTCCACACACACACACACACACACCTATGTCTAATTTTCAGTGTAATTAATGAGTTTTTAGTTAAAAATAAATTTTTGCTTGTAATAATGACTTGAGGGGCGGAAACCGAGCTCTGAACATACAACAAACACCAGCATGTGCCTGGCATTTCAATAAATTTAAGCACACACACTTTCACATCACTTACACACACACACACACAGCTCATTAAATGCTTTACATGTGTTGGCTTTTCCCACTCGATTGTGGAAAAGTCAAGAAGGAAAACTCGTGGGGGGGGGGGCCTCCGACTTTTTGAAAGTCCTTAATTTATGCAAATGCCTATGCCAGAACGGGCGCATGTATGTATGTGTTGGTTCGTGGGTGGCGGGGGGTGGCGCTGTGCACTTATGTAAGCCTCATCAATTTTCCATTGACACAAAGAAGAGTTCTATCGCCCCGAAGGCACTGCGAATTGTGCGAGTAGTAAAAGCAATTGCAAACGTAAAGAGACCACCATAAAGTTCGCTGTAGCGCGACAGAGAAATAAAATATTCGACTAGAGGATACTTATTAGAGACTGTCAGTTCCATTTACATATGTCTATGAGGTTTTCTATGTCTTTATTAGCTTGATTTCATAGAAAACAAAGCTATAGAGCTCTTATAACAAAAACAGTGGAACTTACATAAATATCGGCACCTCAATGATAGCTTTGTGTTCCAAGATATCAATATTTTCTTGATGTATTGAAAAAATAGGGTATAAGAACCGTTGCCGGGTATTACAATTTGTATACCCTAATACCTAAGATTTTATTCAGAATTTTGCAACGCAGTTAAGAAGCCAGTTTCGACCCTAAAAAGTTTAGATTTTCCCGATCGGCGTCAACAACCGCCTCGATCTAACCTTGCTCCTCTTTCCCCCTCTCCATTTTTACCCCAAAACACCTTTAAAGACTCCAGCAATTAAACCACATGAGGAAACCTTGGAGCCGTAGAGTGTTGCCTCCAAAACATATCCTGGATTCAAAAGAAAATCCCCAAGCAAACGCATTAAGCGTAATTACAATTTGAACCCCAGGCTTGACTTTGCGATGCAATGAGCTAGATAAATCCCCCATCCCGGCTGGGATTAGTCGTGACTTTTGAAACGAATGTGATTTGGAGAACGCGGCCGCCTCCATTTTTCAGAGTGTGAAATTGGAGGCTTTATAGATCCATCAATATTGTGAATCCATGTCACCGACTTAACCCGCCGCCTCGGGGAGTGTGGGAAATGATTAATGAAATAGATATCGCCAGATAGCAGAAAAGCTTTAGCTGGGGAGCAGGAGATACTCTTATTTATAGGGAGAGCGAGATAAGGGGCAAAGCTTCATCGCCCGATAAGATATGGAATTCCAAATGCCTCGGGCTTTTGCCAAACGCAGTCTCTGTTTACCACGGCCGTAACCAAATGTTCTCCAATGACTAACCCTATCAGGGCAAGACCAAAGTATTCTGCTGATAAATTTATTGGAAAAATCGAGTCACAGTGCCCGCGAGCTTTTGCGCCATGCGATAAGATATGGAAGTGGAAGCCACAAACCAAGAACCACTCATCCTCGTCTAGTTATTCAGTGCACCGAGAACCTTCATCATGGCGAGTTTACAAATGACAAGGCGGGGAGCGACCTTTGCCCTGCTGCTGGTGCTGCTGCAGCTAACCGGATTCAGCCGCACGGAGAATATCGACGCTGTGGAAGAAATAGACCGCTTTTGTTATCCGGAATCCGCTCGGAACTCGCGCCGCTCCTGTGAATGCAGCAACGTTAGTGCCTCGCCTTGGGGCATGCGTGCCCTGCGCATCGATTGCAGCTACAAGGATTATCGTGCTAGTGAGCTCACCCAGCTGCTGCCCCTCTACATTGACACACTGGACCTGTCCTGGAACGCCTTGGATGAGGCCCCGATCTTCACCAGCGACAGCCTGCATCAGCTGAATCTGATGCACAATAACATCTCACGCTTGGTGGCCGGCAACTTCAAGCAGCTCACCAGCCTGAGAGAGCTTTACCTGGGCTGGAACAGCATTAGCCAGCTGGAGGCCACCACATTCGAGGGATTGCCGCACCTGCAGGTGCTCGACCTGGCCCACAACAACCTGCACTCGCTGCCGGGCAAGCTGTTTGCTCCTATGCTGGTGCTAGGCACGCTGGACGTGTCCTGGAATCGTCGCTTCAACGAGACGAACCTAGACCTTTACTCGGAACTGGGCATTAACTGGAAACTGAATGCTCTCCGACTAGATGCCTGCAGCCTGACCGAGGTTCATCTGCCCCAGGATGTTCCCCTGAAGGAGCTCTCCCTGCGCCGGAACCTGCTGCAGCATATGCCCAAGCAGCTGCCGCAGACGCTCGTGCGCCTGGACATCAGCGACAACCTGCTGGAGCATCTCCTTCATGAGGAGACTTCCAACCTGACACAGGTTCGTCAGCTTTACATGGAGGATATGTCGCTCCTGCAGAGCATAGCAGCCAATTCCCTGGCTCCTCTAGAGCTCCTCGAGACGCTGAGCTTCCAGAACAGCCGCCGGCTGACCCATCTTGATGCTGAGGCCTTTGGCCACGTCCCCAGGACAGCTGCCGGGAAGAAATGGGCACTGCGGTCGCTGAGCTTTCGTGGCACTATGCTGCGCACCTTTAATTCCACGCTGGCGCCGCTTTTTGGACAACTTTCCGAGCTGGATCTCAACGGTCTGCCGCTGCAGTGTGACTGCGAGCTGCTCTGGCTGAAGCAGCTGCCGGTGCAGACCAACGGGCGTTGCTACAAGCCGGCCCGCATCCGCGGCATGCTGGTGACCTCCGCCCGCGCCGATGCCTTTAGCTGTGATTCCTGGCCACGCTGGGCCTATGGCCTGGTGGTGCTTACCCTGATTGCCCTCAGCGCCGCTGGCATTTACCTAATAGTGATGGGATTGCGTCCGCACCGAGGCGTCACCATGCGCCGGAAGGTGGGCGCCGGCAGTCCCTATGCCCGCGTCACCATCGAGCCTAATCGCCAGGAGAATCCGCATTAGGTAACCTTGGAAGCCGCTAAACTACCTCCTAAGTTGTTGTATGTATATGTGAACAATAAAAGAATCCTTATTTAAGTGTTAACTAAAGACAATAGAAAAAATATATATTAATAATTAAGAAAGTTGAGATAAGGTCAAGGAAAAGCCCTCTTAAACTTAAAGATACTATTCTCTAGCTTTTTCCAGAACTTGCTTGGGCTCGCTGTACAGTATCTTGATCCTCAGTGAGGACTTTGTGGTGTAATAACGATCGAGAGCATTTACGTCGTAGTGTTCTTCTAAAGCGCACAGATTTGGATAGCTGGGATTGGGACCAGCTTCGCAGCCTGAGGCTGGCTGAAGACTCTCCTCGTAGGCCGGCTCTTGGGCCATGTCCTCGCGGGCAAAGTTGCAGACGATGAACTGCTGGTGCCACTTTTGGTGGCGTCGCTGGCGGAGCACACCGCAACCCATGTGCGTGGCCCGCTCTTGGATCAGCTGGCGGAAGCTGATCAAGAAATATAAATATATATTTTATTGATTTTATCAATCACTCACCTGCTTTGCTTCTCATTGCCTAAGTTTTTGATGCTCCGTTTGTACTCATTGAACCAGTTGTCGATCTTGTGATCCAGAAGCTGAAGGATGCTATGCCGTCGGGCACTGAAGATCACATGGCCAATAAGCTGACCCACATGCTTGAAGCGCCTAGTGTTGCGACAGGAATCGGTGGATAAGGAGCATCGCCTGACGGCCAGTTCGGCCAGGGTGGCCAGTTCAGGATCCCAGGAGACGCTAGCCATGCGAAGGGCCGGTCCGAAGCCAGGGAATTTGCCAGAAGCCACTTGATTCCGATAGAAATTAATTTTGTGGAGAATAAAGTAACGCAATCTATCACTGAGGGGTATCAGCCTAGCCTCCTGGAAGCATTTTGTGCCCAGGGTCTGCAAGGACATAAATTTTATTATGTTTTTTAGAGATTTAGAAATGTATATAAATATCCTGTTCTCCAAGAGATCTAATATAATACGTTTTTAACAAAGTTTTCCTGTGCAAATCATTTCAAAGAAAATATATTTTTAGAGCTCTCTACTTACCCCATTGTTGTTACAAGCCACATGGTCGTTGGGACGAGGACACCAGTTCTCCTGGCAGTAATCCCAGGCTCTGGCGGGAATTCCAAGCAGAGCAAAAACCACGACACAGATGTACCACACACGGAACAGGAACATGTTGACAATATGACAGGCTACAAGTGCTGCAATCCCCACATGTTAAGCGGTCATGACGAGCCCGAAAAATTACAATTTTCATGGAGAAATAAGAAGACCCAGAACAAATTTGCAAACTAGGTAACCTATTTTGGTAAATATATTTTTAAGAGCAATATATTAAATGGGGAATCTTTAGGAATTCCTTAATTTTTCTCTTTATTAAGGTCTCTTGAAATGCCTTCTTCCGAAACACTTTATATAAAAAGCTAAATTTATATTGCTAGCAAACCAACTGCACTCAATATTAACAATAATAAAGTATGTAATAGTCGGAGTCATAAATACTCGGTTATACAGTTTCGCTGGCGATGGTGTCAAGAGATTTACGAGCCCTCCGAATGGAATTCGCATAAATAAATATTTTTCTTTATTGCGTTTCCGCGCCGCTTGGACAGCAACCAGCAAGGTTCAAATTATTAATTCCAATATCTGACTGGCAATAATTGCAGACCAACTGACGAGAGCAAAAGTACTATATATATTTGCTCCTTATGAATTAATTAAAAAATAACTGAATATTTCAGGGAATCAAAAAAAAAAATCTCCTTGAGTAAAGAACAGTGGTTTCAGATCTAGAACTTTAAGCATATGATTTCTAAGAATATGATTTCCTGAAGTTCCCATTTATTTAATTTCAATTTATTGTTATTTATCTCAGCAGAAACCCTTCAAGTCCAATTAATCGCAATAAACTTGAACTCTCTATCGCCGCCTTGCAAGCTAGTTGTCCGGCAATTATTGACAAGTAATTTGCATTTCATTACGACAATCCATCAATGAACGGCTGGTCCGTCATCGGCACCGCTTATGCATATTAATTCTGGGCCTTTTTCCACGCCGTGCCATCAGGATGCGATTCTCTCTCGGCGCCTGCGTCCTGGTGGCGTGTGCCAGTGGCCCAGTGCCACGAGTTGCATGCCACTCCGAAACCTATTCCGAAACCGAGCAACCGAATCCGAAACCGAGGCTCAGACAGCATCCAGAATCGCCAGTTGTGCCAGTTGAAATTGGTGCGTCGAGGCGAGTGGACGCGCTGGCGGATGATTGATGCGAATATTGCGTATACGTCGTGTGAGCGGCTCGAAAGTTCGTGCGTGCAGGAGTCAGTCAGAGTGTGCGAGTGTGTGTGAGTGTGTAAGTTGCTTCAGCTGCTTGTGGCTAACTCGAGAGGGGCCCGTTAATTGTGCGCTTGACGTTCTGGCTTTCACTGCACGAGTGCGAATTATAAACCGCTTACAAAGGCCGGCGGCTACTGTTGTTGTTTTGCTCCTGTTGTCTGGCTGCTGCCGCTCATCAATAAATTATAATGTCCTAATACCAATTGACAGCCCTGGGAGCGGCGGCATGAATAAAATATCAAAAGCATTTTGGGCCCCCAAAGCTGCAGGTCTCTCAGTTCGCGTTATCATCAGCGAATGAGCAAAGGCAATTCTCTGATGTGGCGATGCTTAAGTTAATTTCCAGCAAAGCATTTCACTGTTTCTGTATTTTTTTTTAAGGAGATCGGGTGAGGGGTGTTGGTGTGTGTAAAACACAATCTCTGGTGTGCACGGCGAACGAGATATATATATGTATAATGCCACAATAATCTCTAGCGATTGTCTGGAAAAGATGTGTCTTTCTGAGTATTTTAAAATATTTTTTATTTTTGTTATAATCTGACAGGGTTTTATTTTGTTTTTAATATGACAGGGTTTT
>JAEIIL010014641.1:0-11990 GCA_018905715.1 Drosophila lini | reverse complement strand
AACCCACAGCTTAACTTTGAAATTAAGTTTAGTTTATGCTTTAATAATATACAAAAACTTTTTCACTCACTTTTTGTTAATCTATATATTTTATATTAACCCTATTATTTTCTCAAATTTCTAGGGTTAATAGCTGCTTGCTTTCAGGTTGCTTGCGATGACCTTGAACGTCATTGGCAATGCGTCAATCTGTGGCGACAGACCAGTATGCAAAAAAGTTAAAAAAAAGTATAAACAACTAAGGAGAAATACCAATCACTAGGCGGCAATTAAAACAATTATTTTGCACAGTTTTCCGGTGTGAAATGGGAAAAATGAAAATTAGAACAAAAGAGAGTGTAAAATGCGGGGGAAGCTCTAGGCATAAACAATACATATTTTCTTTTCTTTGAAAAGGCAAATTCGCCATTTCCTTTGCTTATTTACGCTGAGATGCTGTGGCAGTGCACTGAGGAAAATATTGATCTATGAAGAATACTATTTTTTCTATTAGTTAGATTTTTAATATAATATTAACAGAATTTACTATGAATTAATAATTTTTAACTTGTAATAAAATATTTCTCCCTATTTTTAAGTTTTTTTTCTAAAAGAAATAAATGTTTCATGTTGGTATTGAAAATGTATCTTATTAGTTAGCCCCCTGTTAATTTCTATTTATTTATTTATATTTTCTTGAACTTACCTAAACATTTTTCTTAGTGCACTCGCAGTCTGCGTCACCGTCGCCGTTGCCGTCGCTGCTGATGCCTCTGCCAAGTCAAGCTCCGCGTGGCTCGGCGTTGGCCAAGTTTATTGAAAGCGCAGAATCCGTGAGATACGGACGTGTTTCTCCCAAGCGCAGCGCGCATCTTTCCACTTCGATTCTGCGATCTCCGATTCTCCGATCAGCGATTCTCCACTCGCTCTACGCGCCCGCTCTCCGCCAGTGATCGTGATATCGTGCCGCGCGTCTTTCGTAGTTCGATTGAGAAAAAAAAGGCGAGAAAAAAGGCGGTGAAAATATTACACATTATTTGGGATTTTGGATTTGGCAAGAGAGGCTTCGATTGCGTCGCCTGTGAGATTTTGTCATCGTCGTCGTCGCCGCGAGCATTGTTATTCCGCGCCTCCGCCTACGCCTTAATTATTGCGATTCCCCAACCCGTCGCAGTCGTCGTCGGCAATGCCCAATTCTAACTTATTAATTGCGTGACAAATTCCGAAAGAAATCTATAAAAAAGCAGCAGAAAAAGCCGAAATCCCAGCAGCAATAATCATAAATAAATAAAGCCACGAAAATGCAGATCCAAAGGCAGAAACGAAGCCACAGCTTCGTCGCAATGCTTTTGCTCATCAGCTTAGCCGCCGACTTCGCCGCTGGAAGGCCTGGTATAAAAAAATTAAAAACGAATCAAAATTAAATCAAAAATCTATCAACTAATGCAGCATCTTCTGATAATTAAAACCATATAGCAATTGCGATTGCGATTGCGATATGCGATCTCTGTTGGCTTTCTTTGTCTCTACTCCTCTTCTGTCTGCGGTTTTGCGTTTTGCAAATCCGCGAACTAAATATTATTATGTGTGCTTATTGCGTGTTTATTTGTTTGCCGGAGGAAGCTGAAAGTTAAACTATGACCGAGTCATAAATTTATTAAATGATTGCCATTAATATGGGGTCTGTGGAACCCGTTTCAGAGGCGTGTTTTCTGTTCTATAAATATTCTATAAATAATCTGTTACAAATGTTCATCTTTTTTATGAATTATTTATTGCTTGAATAAGGGTTTTTTTTAAATAAGTTTGATCATTTATATATTGATTTGGCCTGTTTCCACAAATTAAAGTTAATATTTAATACTTTAAATTCATTTTTCTGTTGAAAATTTTAATTATTAAATATAATAATTCTTTAATTATAGAATTTTTTGCTTTTAAGAAACCTTCTTCTTAAGCTTTTTATTATATTTTCCCTGACTTTAAGCTTCCTCCTTCCTTTATTTGTGACTAATTCTTTGATTTCTCCACCCGAAAACCCTACTAAGTTGTACAGTTCTGAACCCGAGTCCCCTCCTCTCCCTTCTCTGTGTTATAAATTCTACTTTATTCACTTCACTATAATATTATTAATATTAAAATTCGATCACGAACTCACCTCTCTCTCTAAAATCACTGCACTCGCTCACGAAAACTCTCCACTAGAAATCACCTCACTCGCATTTGCATTTGGAAAAGCCAAGCACCTCAAGTTCGTTCTCACTCCGCTGTGAACTTCGATCGTAATCGTGATCGTGACCCACATCGGCCGGGAGACAAGTGTTATCCCCACTCCACTTGTAATGACTAGCTACAGGGACAGGCTGACAAATTGGGGAAAAGTGATGGGAAATACACTGAGATATAGGTATTAGGAAGAGGTATAGAGAAGGAATACATTATAAAAATATCCTTTAGATAGTTTAATTTTAGACTTTTAAAAGTTTACGATATTTTCGATAAGTTAGAGGATTTCTTCTCTTGCTAGACATATCATTTTGAAACCTTCTCCCTCTTAGAGTCTCTTCTAAAAATGAAGTTTATAATTTTAAATTATAAATTATATTTAGAGATTGGCCACCCCTCCCGGCCCAATCCCTCGGGGCGTTTTCCTGCAATTAGCCTTCGCCAATGGAGTGTCGCCTCAAGATGTATTTGTTTGACAAACAAAATAAAACTGAAACTGAAGAATCGCTCTCGAAGCGCACAGCAGATCATTAGGTTTTGGCCGAAAGCGAAATCAAGTAGCCGCTGCCAAAAAAAAAAAAGAAACCAACTAAAAGACAAATAAACAAACAAATAAACCGCTCGGAGCCGCAAGAAAAACGAGATGTGAAGATGAAGAGGAGGTCTCCGCTCCGAGGAAAGCCCAGGCCGGAGGAGGGAGTAAGGTTACATAACCGGCGGATAACGTGACTGGCAAGGCTTCGGCAAAGTCGTTCCTCTTCGCGAGGAACAATACCGACTCCGGGGGACAGGGAGGAGGTGGCTAAACGACCTCTCCCGGGAAGGGGTGCTCCATGTAGTCCATAAATCTGGCGAGACTTCTTCTTTTTGTGTGTTTAACAAGTTGTTTACACTAACTAGCAGCAACTAAGTGGAAGCTGTTTTTTATAAGCCTTCTTTTTTGGGTCATGGGGCCGAAAAAGTGTAGAATTTGTGAATGAAATGGCGGAAAAATCAACTCAAAGGCATCTCAAAAAGCTGACCAAGTAATTGGCCAATAACAATTAAGACCAAGCTCATTTGGGCAGCTTATAATAATATACATCTCCTGGCTTTAATGGATTTTTTCAGCTCCGTGCTCTATGCTCCACTTTAGGGATTAGGCAATAAATGGAGATATATACCTTGTATCTATAGCCAATATCGTAATGAAAGGGGACCCGTAACTGAACGTGATAATTAGCGAATTCGCACGGATCGTGCCTCACTTTCGCGGGGCCTGATTTATGATTTATGATTCAGCGCCAAAGATTAACGTAATTAAAACACAACAGGGGAGATATCAGCAACCAGTTGTATATATATTATGTGGCAGATGTGAAAGATATGCACTCAAAGCCAAAAAGCCGACAAAGAGAGGCCCCAATAAATGTAGAACCAATCCAAACCATTCTAAGCCATAAATATTTATGGGATGGGTTTGCCCCTTTGACATTTCCACCAAACAAAAATCATAATAAAATCATCTTAGTTATTTTTTTCATTTTGGACATTTCAAGTGCAATAAACACACGCGTTCAAGTCGTTGCCAAAAAAGATAATTTACAAGCTTTTGGCGGATTTTGACACATTTATGCTGTGTGTGGGCCAAGTCGATAACTCCAAGGCCCCGGCAATAGATATATCTTCAGATATAAACAGAGATTAATAAGTTTTTGTAGAGAAAAAGGCATTACAATCGCCACGAAGGTTGGTAGTAAACAAACTGTAAAATTGGCAAGTGCAAAACGTTTTCAACTTAAACACAAAAAATTCCCATTGTCTGTGGGTGCAGAGATGTCGTGAAGCCGTCAATCAATTAAAAATTAAATTAAATAAACACAAACACAAACACAGTCGTCGTCGTCGAAGGAGATGGCGATGGAGATGGAGATGGCGTTGGAGACAAGCAAAATTAATTGGCCTGAACTTGAGCCGAGGCGGAAGTCCGAGGTCCGAGGGGGGAGTTTTCAATTATTACGGCATTATGTTATCCGAAATCACTTGAACAAGCCACCAGCCATGACTCTTATCCTCCAGCTATCTGCTGGGAGAGGCGAAAGTTCAGGGCTTCCTGGTTGGCCAAGCCCATCTCTCATCTCCGGGCATGCAAATGAAGCCCAGTTTGGATTATAGAATAGAGATACTACTGGCATGTGTGCTTAGCAGCCGGAACTGACTTGACCGGCAGAGCAACACACGCCCCTCCCTGACTTAGTCACAGACGAGTTTCGCCTCTCGCCTTTCTCGCGGGGGAATTCTGATAATTAAAATATTTCCCATTCAGTTTGGGTTATATTATGCGAATTATTCAGTTATTCCGCTGTAAACAGGAATCGAATCAGAGAGAGATTAGCAAATCAGAAGCCGCGAAGCCCACATCTCCGTACGAGTTTATTATTATTATTAATTATTCGCCTTCGGCACGAGAATCATTGTTGTGTCAGTGCAATCATTAGCCATTAATTCGCTGCTTGCCACAGCTGGACAGATTCTCTAGATTCCCCAGATTTCCCCAGATTACCCACAGAACAATAAGTGTCTCTGCTGATTGAAATCCAGCCACTAATTGCCAAGTGCGTTTCGCGACTGTAAGGCTAACAAGTTGCATAAATATTCATAAGAAAGCCGAATTAGGGACTTCATTTTGGTAAAATTTAGTCATCAATTAATATTTATATTATGTTTTGTTTATTTAATTAAACAAAGTAGGGGTTTGTCTTGTCAGTGACATTTATTTTTTATTTATTACTAGTATTTTACCAGCTAAAGTTGGGCAATCAATTATAAGTTTTATTTTGCATTAATAAGCAAATAACCATCACTGGGGTTTTCTAGCAATTTACAACTTATTTATTAAACATTTAAGTAAATAAATAAGAGGCTTCAATATGCGTTTATAAATATTTTAAAACACAAAAGTAAGCCTCATAGTTCTAAAAAACATATTTGAACTGTGAATTTAAGATTTGTTTATCAATTTATAATTTTAACAATTAATTATAAACAATTAAATGGGTTTTTTCCCACAACGATTAAGTCAATTATCGCTTTTATAATGACCACAAGTCTTGTCATATGCTGGTAGCCCTATGAAACGCACTGTACGCCCTACGGCCCTTTTTTGGCCAACTAAAACGAAAGACTTAGGCAACGAACTTGATGGTTGCACACCTGTCACACCCACACACACAAGCCAGACCTAACCCGGCTGGGTAACTTTTAAAATTGAATTTTAGCTGGGTGGCGGTGGGCAAGGGGAGAGGTAACTAACAGTAAGCACCGCACCACACACACACACACATCTACGAAGACATGCAGCAAATGTATGGCCCATCTCAGTCAATGTCAATCAATCAGCCGCCGCTGCGGCAGGCAAATTGCCCAAGAGCCGAGCCGCCCACAGCTGCCTCATCTGTCACCCCACCAGCAGCCAGCAGAGGCACCAACAGCAGCCTCTCGGTGGGAATCTCCTCCACACTTTAGGCCACCCATAAAAAACAGACACCCAACAAAGGAATTTCATTGTATTTTATTAACTAAGCAAGTTTGAAATATTTTTTAATTGGGAAATAGAACGAATTTTAATTGTAATTTAATAAGAAATCTGTTAAAAGATATATCGTATATTTGACACTTTTAATACACTTTTTATACTTTTTCAGGGTACTATAATTTTAGTCAGAAGCTAGTATCAAAGTGAAGCAGTTATTTCCGACCCTATAAACCATATATATTCTTGATCAGCGTCAATAGGAGAGTCTTTCTAGCCATGTCTGGAGGAAAACTATTTTTTTCAAATTTTTCAAAATTCTGTAAGGGGTTACATCATTAAAATTGTCAAAAATTGACAAAAATTTTGATTTCTTAAAAAATTAAAGTTAGTAAGCAGATTTGTTAATCTAAAAAAATCTAGCATAGAAAAGCTTTCCGAATTGAAATGAATGAATTTTTGACTTAGTTATGACAGATTTCCGAAACGGTGAAACTTCTAATTTATACAAATTTAAGACTGTGTCATAATGCATTTTCTTAAGCAGCGCCATAGCCTCACAAGCTCTACATTTTCCCATTCGCTCGCCCTGTTCCTCATCCACATTCTCTGCCTCATTCCTCGCTGTCTCATCCACATGCAACTTGCTTTTCCAAATGCTAAAAAAAAAGCTGAAGCAGCAGCCACAACGAGACACCAACACCATTCTGCTATCCTTCAACAGATGTGCGTCAGTCGCCCTTCGCCCTCGAGCTGCAGCCGCCGCTGCTGCAGCCGGCGGAGGAGTCCTTCAACCCATCGACTTCATCCGGGGGCCAGAAGACCCTCGATAGCTATGGCAACCCCATCGACGCCCTGCGTCCCATCGACACGCCCGACGGGCGCAAGGTGGTGAGCGCCCAGGGCGTGCAGTTCGAGATTCCCACCTACGCCTCGGGGATCACAGAGATCCGGCGGCCGGCCGATGATCTGCTGCCGCCGCACATTGGTGAGTTGTTGACAAGAGCGGCTGGCGCCAGAACGGAAACGGAAACGGATTCAGGACCGGAAAACCAGACAGAAATAGCAAACGCAACCGAAACCAAAACAGACACAAAAGCACACACAAACCGTAGCGAAAGTAGCCGTAGTCCAAGTAGTCCAAGTAGTCCCAGTAGCCACCGCACCCGCACCGCACCAGCCGCACCCATTGGCACCACTAACAAGCTGGCCAAGCGCGACTCCGCCTCGCCGAGCGCCGGCCAGTTTCCCATTGCACCACCCACTAACCGCCACGCCCCGCCCGCCTTTTCCCTGATCCGGCTGAATCCTTCCTTTGTAGGAGGCCCAGACTCGCCCATCACCAAAATTGGCCAGCCCCAGTCCCCGTCGCAGTCCCCTTCCCGGTCCAGTCCCTGCTCGACTCCCTCCTCTTCCTCCTCGTCCTCCCTCGTAGCCCCGGCAAATTGCTCGAAATTCAACTCAACTCCGAATCCGCATCCTCTCCAACCAGATGTCATCGCTGTGGGCCTGGAACCCAGCAGCAGCAGCAGCTCCGAACCGAAAACGAACTCATTCCTTGGCACTGCATCAGCATCAGCATCCCCAGCACCAGCACCAATTCCAGCCACATCACTAACACCGCCCCACCTTGATCCATCACCCGACACGACGACGACGACGACGGCAGCCGCCGTGGAAGTAGAGAAGGCGCACCTAGTGCCGCTGCCACAGCAGCAGGAGGATACCGAGTTGCCCGAGTACCTGAGAGAGCTGCAGCGCCAGGATCCGAACATAGGCGGTCCTGTGGCCTGGCAACCGGCCGAAGATGGAGCCCCACTGAGTGTTATAGCCTGGGATCTGCTGCCGCCGCACCAGGATCAGGAGAAGAAGGATCCGAAGCAGGAACAGGAGCCGGTCATCATCACGCAGGAGCACCCGCAGCCGGCCAAGAGGGTCCAAGGCATTGTGGATCCTGTCAGCCACAACATACGCGTTAGTCTGACCAGCGGCAGTGTCAGCTCGGCGGAGCCCAGGCCACAGGATCAGGAGCATCATCAGACTCAGACACACAGCCAGTCCCAGTCCCAGACCGATGGACCGGCTGCCCATGGCACCAATGCCCATGTGGGTAGCACCACCACGCCCAGCAATGCCAGCGGTCGCTTCCCCAACCGGCAGCGAGGCACGGCCCACTACAGCACCACCAGGAGCAGCAGCACCACCCTGAGGCCACGCACTACGACGACGACGACAACCCAAGCCCCTACTACTACAACCAGGACAACTCCCAGGACCACTACCACCAGGACAACCACCACAACCCAAGCCCCAACAACGAGTACAGCGAGGACTACAAAGATTCCCACTACAACCGAGGATCCGGCCAACTTTTATCGCCTGGACAATGCCGATGAGTACGCCTACACGCTGCCCACGTGGCTGCAGGAGGTCACCGATCCGGATCTGGACGTGGCCGTCACGTTTGTGGTGCCCACCGACAACGATCAGTACAATCATACGCTGGCCAGCGACCTGGAGCCGCCGTACGAGCCCTTCGTCGATCTGGGCAACATTCAGCTGACGCCGCCGCCAACGGGAAGTGGAGGCACTGCGGCTCCTCCGACAAGCACAAGCACCACTCCCAGAAGCACAACCACAAGCACTCCGCGGACAACGACAACGCCCAGGACAACAACAACAACAAGCACAACACCAACGACGACGACGACGACAACAACCACGCGACGTCCGAGCACCAAGCGAACCACACCTGCACCCATTCCCACCAAGCACACCACCCCAGCACAGCGCCCAGAATCCCCAACGGCGAAACAGATTCAAAATCAAAACCAAATCCAATCAGCAGATGCAACGCCGTCAGCGGAGGGCAGGAGCAGCACCACGCCCAGTGCCCTGGACATCGTCAACCCCTTCGACTCGGCCACGATTCCCCCCTGGCTGCGGGACTTTGACTATCCCGATGTCGGTCCCGGCGTGCCCTTCGATCCGAACAACTTTGGACCGGCAGCAGCCAGCAGCTCCCCCACAAACCCGCCACGTCCCTTTACCGACCTCCCGACCGCCTCCTCTGCTTTTCCATCCAAAGTCACGCTTCCGCTTCCAGGCAGCGGCACCACTAGCTTCCCTAGTGCCGGCAGCAGCAGCAGTAGCAGCGAGGAGCCGCCTTTGGTGCTCATTCCGCCCGCTGACCACCAGGACTCTGGCTTGGACAATGGCTCTGGCTCTGGCTCTGGCTCCGTCTCCGGTTCCGTTCCTTTGACCCATCCCAGTACCAACTCTATCACGCCTCTTGCAGCCCGCTTTGATCCCCAGGAGCCCAGCAATAGCATTGGCAGCCCCGAGTCCCCCCTGCCGCCCGTCAAGGTGGAGTACACGAAGAGCGACGAGGGCAAGGTCATCAGCACGCCAGTGGCCTCCATCCAGCGGAAGGGTAAGTCTAAAGATTAACCTTAATCTAAGGTTGTTTTCAGCAGAAAATACTTATCATTTTAAATTTTTTCTTTAAATTATTTATTAATTCTTTTACTTTATTGTATTTTTTATTCCCTTTCATTTCCAGCGGAGGCTCCCACCCCTGCGACCAGCAGCAGCGGCCCCACCAACACCGGCAAGTACACTGGCGGATTTGGCGCCCCGGCAGGCCTTCTACGTCCACAAACCGCAGGAACCAATCCTGGCTCCAATTCCGACATCTATGTGGCCGGTAAAGAGAACGAATTCAACAGCAAGGCCAACAAGGCGCGGCCAACTGTGAATCCGGGACGCTACAACGGCGGCTTTGGAGCACCCACCGGCATTCTGTCGCCCCAGTCAGAGCCGCGTCCTTTCCAGGCACCTGTACACCAGCCACAGGCGCAGGCCTCGTCATCTTTGGGAGTTGCCGCCGGAGTTGGTGGCCAGCGGCGGACGGAGGGCAGCCGCTTTGGCGGACCACCCGGCATCCTTGTGCCCTTCGATAATGCCCAGCGATCAGGGGGTCAGTAAGGGCCGCTTGAGGAGGAGAAGGAGCGCCGCGAATATTTTAAATTATTTATAGCCCATGTACATGTACCTATGCTAGAGATCGGCAAGTCTGTGTAGGCGACCTTGCTTGCGAAATAAAATGTCTCAGAACTAACTGATCCTGGTTTATTTTAGGGGTCTGGAGAAGGAGAATCTTGGAGAAAATTAATTCAAACCAAAAGCAAAATAATAATACTATAATTTTCCAATTTAAACAATATTTCTGAATCGTAGTTCCCTTAGGAACTCAGCTCACCCAGAGTAGAATGTCAATTTTGTTCCATATAATTTTTTTAAAATCTACATAGGTATTTCAAAATATAATATCAAACTTAACAATGTGCGAGTGTAGCTGCAAATATGAGCCGGAGGTTTGTGTCAAGTTCTATATTTTATGGTGCTTGGCCTTTGGAGGTGGCTTCACGCTCTGCGGCTTCATAAGAGGAGTCAATGGTTTATCAAAAGCTTCGTACTCCTCGATGCGTCTGGTCGATGGAGTTTGTAATATTATAATAGGCATTGCTGGGTTGACATATTTTATCGCTGGAATTCTGTTTCTAATAGGTTATAAGAAGGCAAGTTATTCTAAATATATTAACTACTTTTATATTGAATAATATATTTGTTATAGGGGAACAAGTACTATTTCAGGGCAGGCAAAATCATTAGTTATATTTTTCCCATATTGTCTTTTTTCTTAATTTTTACAATAGGTAAGAAAATTAATTTACTATTACTCTTAATTATTACTACGCCTACCTGCAGTTGTTCATATCTGTGTAATCCTGAAAGTATCTGAATTTGTCAAGGAAGTTTGGGGATAATGCTGAGGAATCTTTTTCGATATAATCGTAGTTCAAATTTTTAGTTTTAATAAGGGGTGAGTACGTCCTGTGGTCTTGTTTAATATTTAAAATTATACAATCCATATTAGCGATGCCATGCCCAAAGAATGGGGAGCCTAAATCGTTATTTTATGATCCAGATATTTGTAAAGTCGTTTTACATTAAATAAGCAAATTAATATTATTAAGTGGCTCTTAAAAATAACATGGAAGTTCAAGACTGAAGCCTAGCAATTCGTAAAGCTCAATTTGTACCTATATACTTGGCATATAAGGTAAGATAATACCCTATAATAAAAATACATTACAACAGTAAATATCTAGAATGCTCTCAATAAAATCCTCCGACGTTACTCATCTTGTAGTCCTTACCGTCTTGGGTAATACAACAATAATACCATCGCCTAGTGGCCCCATTTGGAGTAGTGGAGGCAACAGGTGTGGCGGTGCCTGGCATGCGAAAGCTCCTGGAAAACCGAAATCCAAAATCGAGGTGATTACAATCCAGAGGTCGTGTCTGTCCAATTGGAGTTGTCGTAAACGCGAGTCGGCATTAGGTATAGGGTCTGTCTGGCGCTCCTCCTGCTCCTCCTCCACCTCCTTCGAGGGAAGCAACTTGAGCAAATGCAAATATCATAATTTCCGACAGCCCATCTGCCCGCAAATGGCGGCCCCGCCTCCAGTTCCGCCCCCAGTTGCGCCCCCAGTTTGCGGAGACCAGGCCACCGCCGGTTACGAGGGCAGGATATATAAAATTGTTTCGTCACGCCACCGCGAAGGTTGCCAGCCGCTGTCGAAATGAGGCTGGCGCACGCAAGACCCAAGAACCAAGACCGAAGAGCCAAGAACGAACCGGAGACAACAACAGTCACGTGCTCCAGCCTTTACGACCTGCTCGAAACATCAAGCTTATTTATTTACTCTAAAAACAATACGCCAAAATTAATAGCAATTTGTTGGGCTTCCATAAATTTGTCGAAATAAATGTCCTTAACTGGTCTCTGCCTCTGTCTCTGTCTCTGTCCCTGTCCTCCGTTAGCAAATGGCTTTCACCTGGCGCAAATCGATTGTCTTATCAGTGTTCTGGGTCTGGGTGCGTGACTTGCTCCGAGGACCGAGTTCGGGTTTAATTTTGATGGCTTCAATTAACTGCGTGTAAATGCGGTGGCCCCTTCGCTCCTTGCTCTCTGGGCCAGTCCCTCGAATTCAGTTCTTCTGCACAGGAAAAAAAATGGCAGACAAAGATTATCTTAATAATACTTAATTGGTTTTTATCTGAACTTTTAGGAATATTTTTATAATGGAAAAGGGTATTTAAACATGCTCTACATTGTATGACAATATTAAATTAGCATTAATAAGTTTATGTATTAAAAGATTACTATTATTAATAAATTATATAAAATTACCAACATAAATGAGCT
>JAEIIL010014630.1:0-11733 GCA_018905715.1 Drosophila lini | reverse complement strand
AAACTTTTATCAGGGCTTTGTTAATATAAAGTGTGTTTTAAACAATAATATAATTAAAAAACATAGGCAGACTTTAACTACTCTGTATAAATATCTATAAAATATTCAGAAATATCATATTTAAATTTAATACATATAAAACAATCTAAATATTTTTGGTTACACAAAGAAAAGCAAATGTATGGCCAATTTCGGTAATATTTCTGCTCTGTGTAGGTGGGAGCTGGTGGTCGCTGCGGTGCTGGTGTTGGCCCGGCTAATGCGTTATGTTACGTTGCTGCACCGCCAGATTGCAAGGCAGCCAGGCAGGCAGGCCACCAGCCAGCGCCGATCGATCTCGTTAGCCTTGATCAATGGCCCGGAAAAAAAATAATAAAAACAGAATAAAGCAAAATAAAAGCCAGCGAAATTGAAATTGTTGACCGTTCGCATAATGCAGTGTTAGTCTGGAGTCGCGGTGGCGCAGTGGCATGTGTGTGTTCTCGCGCTTGTAAGTAAGTAAACTATCGCTGCCGGCCACCGAGTGATATCGCCAGGTAGTGGCTTGCCTTTTTTGTCACACGCCGCGGCGTGCTTTAAATTATTATGCCATTAGTTGTCGCCTTATTTTGTCTAGATTTTAATTATCAACTTCCTTCTATGCTGACAGTTGCACGGGGGAGTGGTGCCAAACCGCCCGGACCGCCCACACCTCGGGCGGAGGTGGGGTGGCTGACCCAAAGAAGAAAGTGCTGCAGCCACTCGAAGCATTTTCGCATTCCATTTAAATTCATAATAACAGATTCAATTTCAATTTGCTTACCAATTAAAAAATTAAATAATTAAACTAATAAGCAAATAATTCAAGAATTTTGCTTGACTGGCGCCTAAAGGTGTTGCAATAATGTGTGACGTAATGTGTGTGTGCTCAGGAGCTGTCAGTTGCAGTCGGTTCAGCTTGGCTGACGTCACCACTTGCAGCAGCAGCAACAGCAGCAGCAGTAGATCCAGTCTCTGGTGTCTCTGTCTCTGGCTCCCTCTCCTCCGTTTCCAAGTCTTCCTTTAGGTAGGAGGCGTCTTCATCGCCTTGACTCGATGGCACTTCCTGCAGCAGGGCTCTTCGCACTGATGCCTGATTCTCTGAAATAGTATAGAGTATTGTTAGTGAAGGTACTCTTGAAACTTGAGAGGGAAAACCACTAAAGGGATATCAAAATATTCCAAAATATTAGGTAAACATTTTAATTTAAAGGGCAAACCCTTTTTCTTCCCCATTTTGCAATAAATATTATTTAATAGCTACAAAAATATTATTTACGTTATTTAAAGTCTCAATGACCTCAACCTTTAGATCAACTGCAATGAAATGCTTCCTAAAGTGGCTTTCCCCCAAAAAAAAATAAAATATCTACCTGACTCGTCATCAGATGATTCACTCTCCGAACTGTCGTTGCGCTTAGTCGAGGCTGGTGTCGGGGCCTCCAGGGAGAGGCGAGGTGCTACAGGTCGCTCCTTTCTTGCCTGGTTCAGTGCATTGCAAAAAGCACACCGGAATGAGGTGTACTCGTACTCCTCCTTGGGCAGCATTCCTATAAGAAAACAATATTTTATACAATTAAATATAATTTACAATATTATTAACATAATTCTAAACATATAACAAATAGAATTTATTTTTGTATTACAAAAATACAACAAAATTAAGTATAAAATGTGTCATTAACCCTGAATGTCGTAGATTTCAATATCTTATCAAGAATTGCAAATAATTGTTTCCAATAGGCATTGTCTTCATGGTAGACGTAGTGCTCGGTCAGCATTTGGCAGCCAAAAATGTCAAAACAAAAGCGAAAGTCTAACCGGTTCTCATGATTCCTCTCGAACTCATCTCAATAAATTCTCCTATACTGATCGTAACGCACCGTTGTGGGCAGAACACTCCTTGCAGATCATGCCAAATCGATTCTGTGGACTATCGCCCACGATGAAGTCCACGATGCGATCCATGGCGCTGCGCGACCGTTCATCCACAATGGGGAAGGGTGTTCGCCGACGCAGCTCTTGCACAGCGCGCACTTGCGGCGTTGCTGACGTCACCGCCTGCGAATGCGAGCTGATGACGCTGCGGTTCAGGCTGCTGGTACTAATGTTATTGTTGTTTCGATAGACGCTGGTGTACGGAGTCAGCGATCGCTGCTGTAGTTGTTGCTGTTGCTGCTGCGGCTGACCGATAGCCGCGGCTCGAGCGGTGGGCTGAGGCGATCGTTCGGCCAGTGAGTGCCGGTTGGGTGTCTGCAGGCCGCTGCCGAGGCGAAGCTGCTTCTTATCGCCAAAGCGCTCCAAGAGATTCAGTGCCACCTGGGTAAGGGAAATAATGGAAATTAAATATTCCTAATCATCACGAATGATTGTCTTACCTTGTAGGTCTCCTTGTCCATGACCTGCTCCAATAGGACGCGCTTCTCCTCCTTCAGCTTCGCCAGCTTATCGCCATTTTTGTTCAGCTTGCGCTGAAAGTACCACGTAAACAGGCGTCGCAGCAAGATGATACTGCAATATCCGGTCGATAAATACATAAATAAATATATTGACTCTTACAGAGGTGAGGTGGCTTCGAGCACTCACAGAATGGGAAAGAGGAGCAGCGGCACCAGGTACACAATGCACTCCTGCAGCGTCGGCGGGAAGTAGAAGAAGTACCAGAGTCCGAAGCCCACGATATAGGCGCCGATGGTGAAGCCTACAAAGTTCGTCACGAACCGCCGCTTCTGCTCCTCCGTGTTTATCATATACTTCTCCAATGCCTGGATCTGCGTCTGCAGACCCTCCAACACCGCCTCCGTAGACTTTTCCTTCTATAATTAGATTCAGATTTGGCATTGGTTTCGTGTTTTTTTCGCCACACTTTCGGCCATTCGCCGATTTGCATTTTGGCACTCGGCGGACTGCGATGGCAGGTCATACGCACCCGGAACTTGGACAGCACGAATCCCATGTTTAAAATTAACTAAAATAGAACAAACAATAACATTTACTTGAATATTTTGCTATTTAACCGCCCGCTGCCTTGGAATTATTTGTTGCTCAGTGTAACCGTAACTGTACTTTAAAAATATGCCATCGGCTAGGGCAATGGGGAAAATACCAGAATATACGGAATTGCAGAATATACTGATTTGTCCAATTGGAAGAATGGCCGCATAGTGTACTTTCGAAAAATGACAAAAATTTTGTGTACAAGGGGTTAAAAAAGTATCTTAATTTTATTAAATACATATTACATAAATATAAAATATGACAAATTATAAATTAAAATATTAATATATTATTAAATTTTTTATGATAATTATAATTGAAGTTCCATATTTTTATTCTGTCTTAGACATTGGTCCTGTAACATTGAAAAAGCTTTAACAAATAAAAAGAAAAAATATAAATATGTAGGGAAAATAAAATGAAAAACCGGAAACTAACTTGAAAAGCCCGCTCGACAATTTACTATCCGATAAATTCTCAACTGACCACCACTTACGTTATCGATAGGTATTTCCGGCGCTATGCGCAAGGGTCACACTTTTCGAGACCCCGCCAGACGGTATATTTCAACGTTTCCGCCACGGTCGCATTTCAGAATTGCCGGTTGTTTGGATTAAATCGGAAAGCTCCGCGCTCGGTTCGGTGTTTTTGGCCCGTTCGTACGTCGCGAGTGCGCCAAATAGGAAACTGTGAAAATTGACTTTTAAAAGTGAGAGGAATTTGATCGCCAAGTAGGAGCAGACATGATGCCGCTGCAGGAGTCGACGCAATCCCTGAGCTGGCAGCTGGAGGATTACGCGTACTTCCACAAGTGCGGGGAAATAACCGCCTCGCCGGACGTCCAGAGCTTCGGCTTCAACTGCGCCTTCTGTCCGGCCATCTGCCTGCAGTTTTCCGTGTTCATGGACCACGTCCGGGAGCAGCACACCCAGGAGGTGAGGCGGCGCTACGATGCCGCCACTCCCGAGGAACGGGCCGAGCAGCAAACGCAGACGGATCTGGTGATCATGGAGCTGGACTGCCCAGAGATATACCCGCTGGAGAACAAGAAGGCGGGAAATGGGAGCCCTTGGGAACCCATGGAGGCGGACTTGGACGTTCAGCTAATGAGCCTTCTTCCGCCAGCGACCCCCACCGCTCTACACGTAACCACCACGGAAGCCGTGGCGCCAGAAATAGATTTGGTTTACGTGGTGGAAAATCCATTGCCACCCTCGCCGCCGCCATCGGCGGACATTTCAACGGGCGACGAGCTGCAGGCCCTGCACCTGGAGCTACATCCCGACCCCGATCCCTTCACCCTGCTGCACGACGTGGTTATGACTCCGCCCACTCACTTGCCTTTGAATCCGCTAGCAGAGGGAGTTTCTCCCCCGGCAATAACAACTCCTCCGCTGCCGCGCTATGAGACACGACGCGTGGTAAGCTAATCACCCAATGGCCCCACAGTGAACACACTGTGGTGGTTCCTTAAATATCGCACGACAAATGACTCTGACCGAAATAGCATTTTAATAATTTATTAAGTACAGTGGGAATCCGATAAATAGGGTTTATATTTTGGAAATGTTAGATAGAAGGTTTAAGAACAACCTATGGGTATTCATATTTTTCAATTAACATGCCATTAAAATGAAATATTCTAGAAAATAAATTTAAATAAGGATAAAGATATTTAGACAAAACTCCGTAAAACATAAACAAAGTTATTAAGGTTTCCCTTAGCGAACTTTCCCTGTATTGTGTTGTGTTTGCTTTTCGCCTTTCCCCCTTTCATTCGATTTTGTAATGCAAAATTGGCTTTCCGTTGCTGTCAGGAGGAGGGAGGGCGGCCAGCAAAGGTGAGGGGCAGGGAGGGCTGAGCCCAGGCAGTTCCGGAGAAGGTTTCGTTTCCCCTGGTCACTTGACCTTCAAAATAACGGCGCAATGGCACACAACACACAAAATATTGAGCAAAAGTGTGTCGCGCATTTTGCCCGCTCATGCCTCGCTTTTGTTCTCTTGTCGTCTTCCCCTTTTTAAGTCCCGTTTGCTGTCCGTGGCCTTTTCTTATATTTTATTTTTTATTTATTTTGGAGGAACTGGCAAACAGGGTGGCGTTTTGTCAGTTTGTCAGTCAGTCGTCTGTCTTGTTGCTTTGCTATTTTTTCTTTTCCAATGCGACGCAATTTTTCAGCTTTTTCTTCGAGTTTTCACTTTTGTTTTGTTCCATTTTTTGTGGACATGGAGGAAAAAACAACAACAATATCTTTTGTTGCTCACACATCTGTACTTTCATAGATATTTACGTGTTAAAACAAATATATATATATTTATAAATCGTATAGTAAAAGAGGCTGAAAAATACTCGAAAATTGGGACACAAACACTCGGTGTTTTTTGGAAAACAGCCCGTCAAAATAGTCTTTGTTTGTCTGAGGCCTTTGCTCTGTAGACGATTTTAAAAAATAAATGACTATTAAATGGTAATTAAAATGATTATTTATGTCAACGGACAGATACAGAACTTGTGGATGGTGTCACATATCCTAGAGTGTATAGTCTGCCTAGTATATCTTCTTCACTGAATTTTTGGAAATGATTCAAAAATGTTTTTTTTTTTCGGTCTTATAAACCTATAAATTGTATTATTTCTTTTATAAAATTAGTAGTATTTGGGAAATAATTATTTGTAGTTAAAAGTATATTTTTAAATTAATAAAGATCAAAGCAAAGGATATTTAGAATTTAATCAGATTTAAAAATATATATTTCTTTAATTATTTAAAAGTAATCTTTGATTTTGAAATCCTCCTAAAAAGAAAACATTCAACGAGAACATATTTTATATTCCCTAAATAATTCAATATATCACAAAAAAACTATTCTTCAATTGTCAAAGAGTTAAATGGTTTTCTCAGCCTTGACAGGCACTCTAGTCTGTCTCTAAGTACCTATTCATAGATATTCGTTCGTCAATGGTTTAGAGGTAATAATAATAACCTTTTAAAATATCAACACTTTTATTGGAAATCTTTCCTGTCTCTTAAATTATTTCATCCGTTTTTCTTTGGCAAAAATTATTATAGACTCTCGTTGACGTAGTGTAAGTGTCAATAAATAATAATTCCACACACGACCTAATTTAATAATAATTAAAGGAAAATAGTACGGATAAATGTGTGTATGAGCAATGTGAATGCATTTGTCGTCATCAAGGCAATATGGGGAAAGTGTATGGATGGATGTGTGTATATTGTATATTGCGCATACCGGAGACCATTAAAATGTTGGTTATTATTATCGCCGGCCCGATATCCGGGGCATTGAGCGGTGGGTGCCAGGCGAAATAACAGAACTCTCGGAAATAGAAATAGAAATGTTGATAAAAATCATTTTGTATTTGCCCGTAGACTCCAGGCACTTGCAGTAGACATTATTGGTAATTCTGTTGTTTTTTCGGTTTTGCTACTATCAGCGCACATTGGGCAAGCTTGTCGGCCGACACTGGGCTTTATCTAGACCCCAAAGAGGTAAACAAATAGGGGAAAATTATCTAAGCTTCGATTTGGTAAGCATTTGTAGAAGCTACAGTGGGGCAGGGACTTGAAGTTGCGAGGAGAAAACTAAATAAGGAAAATGCTAAAATAAAGAAATAAAACATACATTATTCGTGTATTTAAATTGAAAATATCGATAAAAATCTATTGTAAAATAATGTTTTACTAGTGAACTATCTATCATCTTTTATTTATCACTAAATATCGATGTCAAAATTGCTTTTTTTATGAAGAAAACCTAAAATTTTTAAAATGAATATTTTTAGCAACGACATAAATGAAAATTTTTGATTTATATCCATAAACACTTCCCTTAACTCCCTCAATTCGACCCTTTGACTAATTAAATATACAGATATGTCCAAACTATCGATCGTTCGTGAGACCTAGACAGGCCCGCCCATAACCATTATCATTCCAACGCCATATAATTCATCGTCAGTCTCGCGTTGGCCAATATCTCTATTAGGGGGTAATAAAATAATTTTAGATTTTTGTCGATGCTTGTCGGCTATTGAAAATGGCTTAGAGATAAGAAAGTATCGCGTAACTCATAACTAAGGAGGTTTTAATGTTCATTTAAACACTTGTAAATTGGAATTTTTAGAGCACCTGCCATAAAAACCTTCCCAGGCCGTAAATCATTGTCCGTGCTGATCGACATCGAATCGAAATATAACTAGGGATCGGCTGGAAGTGCTACCGAAAGTATATACCATAATGTTTCATTTCCAGAAACCCCCAACAATAAGCTTTTTGGAAAGGCTGAGCAATAACTGGTTCTTACTTATAACCATCGATTAGGTATTTGAGTAAGATTGTGACAGTATCAGAGATAGCTTTCTGAAGAACCCATTTAAATCATCGCTAATCCATCCGAAATCAGAGTTGTGCACTGAGAAACCATCCCATATATCATCATCGGCCATAATCTTATCTTAAGACGGGTGAATACTCGTATCAATGCGCTCTGTTTATTATCGTCTCCCAGGCGATAATTTGTTTTCAACCTTCCAAAATCTCCGGGTTCGGGTAGGGTTTCGGGAATTTTCGATTTATGTGCACGTTAATCATGGCAAGAAAAACGAGGACATGTTGACAGCAAATGCTTCAGTTTTTATCGGGCACATCCATGCCTATTAAATAATTAACAAGTTTAACTAAACATGTCTGGAAAGGAGGAGCTGGGGAGCTTAAGTCGCTTACCACCCGCTACAGTCCGGGGCCCGATCGATCAGCTGAGTGGGTTTTATAATCAGTCTAATTTAATTAATGCAGCCTTGTGACTGACAGAAGTTATTTGTTTAAAGTTTTTGTGCCGGAGCGCATTTTATTTATTTAGTTTTTTGTTGAATTTTTTTTTTTTGTCTGAAATTGATTGCACTTAATGCCCCTCCGGTATTATCTTTGAATCTGGCTTTCGCTTTGTTTGCTTCCCGGTTGGTTCCTGAATGTATGTATGTTCTCTATAAGGTTTCCCATCGGTTTATTTTTCGTCGTTTTCGTCGTGGGCTTCTATCAAGGGCGTGGACGAGTTTTATGCTTGGCCATAAAACAAAACGGAACCCGGCCACGGTTGCGTGAAAAAAAACTGAAATATTCTTCATAATTTATTAGCTCACGTTGGCTTTATTACATTTACATTTGAGTCTCGTGTTCTCCCGGATTTTGCATGTCGTCGGTGGCACCGCAAACGCCTGCCGACTGCCGCCTGCCTTTGTTCGTCGTTGTCATATGGCTTGAGGGGGCATAATTTTATATAGCATACAAAAATGGGAGCTGAGCTTGTCCCGAGACCCCATAAACCCAGCCTATATGGTAAACAAGACACTCGGCGAATGCCGCTGTTCGTCGTTCGATCAATTAAAGCCCTCCCTTGGGCCAAATCAAACAGGGAGACGGAGCGGAGGCCGTGTGTTGACACCATTTCGGGGCCAAAAAGCCCTACAATGGTACCGAGAGCATTAAGCGTCGTATTAATGGGCTTTCCCATGAATCTTTTATTTGCACAAATAAAACCCTGAAAGTTCCTAAGCTCGCACATTCCTTGTCCAATTGCTCTAGATCTGATAATCACCATCGCATTTGGTGGGAATGAAAATGTATCGAAATAAGAGTTTCCATTAATTAATTCGATGCTCCCAATCGCATCGCAACATCATCAAAGGAACTTTTGATTGGTGCTGCTCTGCCCGCATATTATTATTATTATTATTATTCGCTTGGTGACAAATGCAATAAACAATAGCTTTTAATTGAAGAGCCGCCAAATGACGCAGCTGCTGCTTGGACACGGAATGGGTCTTGTCTGGCATTATTTTGACCGATGGATTCCAGACTTTTATATGAAATATTAAAAGAGTGTGGCTAATCGAAGAACAGATTTTATAATAGCATCGATTAATAGGGAAATAGATTTTACAAACTATGAATTAGTATGAATTTAATAGCAAAACTAAGAAATAAATTAAAGATTTAAGACTTTCTTTAAAGAAATTAACCCTTAAAAAGGAAGTGCTCTTTAAAAGTGTCTTTAATAGAGGAACTTTCTATCAATAATTATTCTAGAAACCATTAACCTTTAATCTAAACGAGTCTTAAATGCTTTCCAACTAATTAATTCCTACAAATCCATTAGCTGGCTTAACATTTTCGAGTTAATCAAGCAACTGAAGCTTACAGTTTGTTGAATAAGACATACTCATTCATTGTCTTTCTATTAACCATTCCCTACTTCATTGATTTGAACTCCAAACAAATCCATTTTCTACTCTCTGCGGTTGAATATCGATTTATGGCTTCAATGCAATGATCCCTCCTTCGAACCCTTCCCCATCTTCAATTCACATTTCAAGACTCTGACAGTTCTAACGAGTTTCGACCGACCCGACCCCCTCTTCGTTTGAGCAATTTATAAATAAACATAAAGGGGGAGAACACTCAACTTAACTCAATAAGATTGCTCTGCGATCGGGTTTCAATATACTATCGCATATTGAGCGAAATACACCCCGGAATATGAAGCTTCACTGCTGCTGCTGCTGTTGTTGTTTATTGAATTTTTATGCAATTTTGTTAACTGGATCAATTATTTCAATTGCGTGTTCGGTAAACACACAGTTGCCGCAGCCGCAGCCGCAGCCGGAGCTGTGACGCAGGCAAGGGAGAATTCCGGACGGACAAAGGCAGGCAGGGCTCTTGGACAGCCACACCCCACATTTCTAGGGCCAAACTGGGGGGGACTAGAAACCCCCAAACTCTGGTCGGCCCTGCCTTTGTTTGCTGGCTCTATTGTTGCACCAATATGAACAATAATAAGAAAAGAAACTAGTTTACTTGGGTGAAACGAACAGGAAATGCTCTAGAAGTGGGATAGTTTTAAGGAATATTTAAATTAAATAGTTTAAGTTACAAATTTATTCAAATTTTTATAATAAAATAATTTAGAGGAGATGTTTCTAAAAGTTATCCTTTTGAAAAAAACAAGCTTTCTATAACTTAAAACCCTCTTTGAAAACTTTTAAAATCATATTAAACTTTATTTAACCACTCAAAAACCTTGTTAAAAATTATATTAAATTCCAATATACCCTCTCAAACCAAGGGAATAGATGAAAAAAAAAATATAAAATAAAACAGCTGTTCAACCATTTGCACCATTTGGATGTGGTTGTGAATGTGGGACTAGAGTGAACGCATGTGGGAGTCTAGTCCCATGCAATCCAATGCAGCTACGATATGGAACTATTTCCTGTTGCCAGGCAGACAAACGTCAAGGATGGCAGGGTCAGCCCGGTTTGGGGTTGCTTTTAATGGGTTTACTCTGCTCACCTTTCCGATGGGCGCGCTCCGAGTGCTCCGAGGTCCTTGGCGTCGAGTGGGTGTGACCCCCAGTTGGGTCTCGCTCCAGTCGCTCGAAATGAAAATGTTTTCGCTCGCTTTGCCACAGAGAGCGATAGAGGAGAGTATGGAGAAAGGGTGGAGGGTGAAACTTTCATTTCGACGTTTGAAATTGCATTTTTAATTGGGGCCAAGGCTTGGGCTTTTTTTTTCCCACCGTATTTTCCCTATTGCAAATTTTTCAGTTATTCAATTAGCTCTGTAAAGTAGAGTTAGCTTCCATGGTTTCGGTAAAAGGTCAGGGCCCAGTTCGATGGCTGAATGAATGATTGGTTGGTGGTTCTCTTACCGATTAATCAGGGCCGTTAACCCTAAAAGAACACCTTGATTAAGAGGGCTCAGCTGTAAGGGTCTTCAATTCAAAGAGATTGCTTAGAGGCTACAGCTTTCCCTAAAGTTCTCTGATTATTTATATGTTAAAAGCGATATCCTGTAACTCAATTACCTTCATTACTCAAAGACAACTTGACCCACAAACAGGTAGTGCAATTAATAACACATTAAATAGAAATCGGCCATAACTCTTAATGCCTTTGGGCCACGTTTCACTTTATCTAGAGGCCCATTAGCCTTATCGACGTTTTTGTGGGTGGTCTACGTCTGGAGAGGGGTTGGTTCTAATACAAATCGAGAGGCTAAAATATCAACAACTATTGTGGTGGTCACCTCAATTTCAAGACAATCAGGCGACAACTTCAATTACCAATTATGGTTAAACGAAAAACTTGACGGAAATATGACAAACTCAAGCCGTAAATGCGAATGCTCTAATTTAAGTTTATAGGTTCTATCTTAGGTTGATATTGTTTTATATGAAGACTTATTATAGAATAAGACAAATTATGTTATTTTTACCAGATTAATCGTAGCCAATTACCTAAGTTTATAATGAATTAAGCAAAACAGACAATTTGGAAAGAAGAGTGTTTAACGCATTATATTAAACCTCATTTCAGCTTTACGCATATCGGGTGAAAACTGGTTAGAACTGCTCAATTGTATGGGGGATATGGTTACCCATATGCAATGTTTGTCGGAACAAAACATTTGCATGCCGAAAACAAATTTCGTTTCGCTTTTAATTTCGAGTCTTGCGAATTCCTAATTAGGCCAGTGGAAACTTATCGACAGCTGGTTCTCAAGTACTTGAAACATATGAGGGTAGGTCGGGTTCTGTTTCGGAATTTTTAAGGGAAAAAGATTGATAAACATCTAGAAGTTGAAATTTTTATATTGCTTTAAGGATGATATTAAGAATTGTAGCTTTTAAACTGCAAAG
>JAEIIL010014611.1:0-10421 GCA_018905715.1 Drosophila lini | reverse complement strand
TTTGTGTTTTAAAGTAAAACTTTATTTAATTCCTGTTTAATATTCTAGTAACAGAAATTATTTTTTTGATCTATATACTATATGATAAATGTTAAACTCTAACTAATAATATTTAAGGTAAACCATCTTACTCTCCGCTATTTGAGTTCCCACCCCCTTTAGAGGGATTCTGCGATCATAATTGCTTTACGGCCTTTGTTCCGCCTTGTGGCCTGGGTTTGGCGCATTTCAATTACTCCACAAAGTCAAATCGAATTAGGTTTTGGCACGTGCCAAGATTTGGTTTCGGATTCGACGGGCTAAACTGGAACGGAGTCAAAGACTTTGAGCTGCCAGCGATGTCAGTTGCATGGCCAAGTGCGACCTTCGCCGGATATCCAACTGGGCACTATATAAATTGGCCAGCCTGGTCAACTCGATATCAAATCAAGCTCACAGCTCCAAGTAGTCACAGCTAACCAACAAAAAAACAGAACAAAATCAACATGAAATACGTAAGCATTTAAGGGTTTTTAATTATTAAAAAGGGGTAATTAACCAGGAGTTATCCCTCATCCCAGTTCGCCGTCTGCTTCTTCGCTGTCGTGGCTGTGGCTGCTGCCAAGCCCGGTATAGTGGCTCCTCTGGCTGCTGCTCCTCTGGCTTACACCGCTCCAGCTGTGGTGGGCAGTGCCGCCTATGTGGCTCCTTATGCCTCCAGCTACACCGCCAACACTGTGGCCCACAGCGCCGCCTTCCCAGCTGCCTACACCGCTGCCGCCTACACCGCCCCCATTGCCACCGCTGCCTATACCGCTCCAGTGGCTGCCGCTTATACCGCTCCCATTGCTGCTCCTGCTGCTTACACCGCTGCCTACACTGCTCCCTTCGCTGCTCCTTACGCTGCCGCTTACACTGCCCCCATTGCACGTTACGCAGCCGCCCCGTTTGCCGCCCCAATTGCCGCTCCAGTGGCAGCAGCCTATACTGCCCCCATTGCCGCCGCCGCTGCCCCCGTTTTGCTGAAGAAGTAAACAGGCTTTTATCTTTCCACAATCCCATCTTGACCAATCTGTGTAAATAAAGAATTGTACATATCAAGCAAGTGATTTTCTTTTCTTTATGAAAGTGTTGACACTGGGAAAATGAAAGGGAAAAATGTTGATTACCAAGAAACTTAATTTAGATTATTGAAAAGTAATTTTAATATAAAGGATTCCATTCTTTATATTAAAAATATTAAGGGGAGAAGTCCCCCTGATGGGTTTCAAATTCATTAAAATTTGATTTAAAAATTCTCAAAGATAAATACTCTTAATGGTTAAATAGAAAACCATTTTGTAATTTAATCAAACTCCCCTAGCTGTTGCATATACATAGAATATTTATATATTTTCCCAAGAAGAGTGCCTGAGCATAACTTATATTTAATACCAGTTTTCTTTACGGTGCTGCTCCCCAGCTCTGCTCTGCGATTTGCCGCAACAAAATGAACTCCTTTGGCTTTGAGCGTTTGCTGGGGAGCAATTTGTACTCCGCTTTTTCCACTCGGTTCAGTTCAGCTTAGTTCTTATCGAAAGCCGGGCATCTGGAGAGTCCCCTTTTCCTAGTTTTTATTTTTTTTACCCCGATTTCCCTCTACCACATCGGCACCTAGCAGCAAGCAAGTTTGCGCTCCCTGCCTTGGCTGGGATTAAACTTTCCATTTAAAAGGATTTCTTTTCTATATGAAATATGCTTCCTTTCAGCGCGTTTCCTGCGCGTTTTGCCCGCAGCCAGCGGCTCCTCCAGTCAAGTTTTCTGCTTGACTTTGTCCTGCGCGTTGAAAGGCCCGCGTGGAGGAGCCGCTAGCTCCAACCTCCCGGAATTGGTGTGGTCTCCTGCTGCTCCTTATCATAACTTTGGAATCGCCCGCCTGCTTCCCCCTGCTCAGGTGGTAAATGCCAAGTAGTTGTAAAGTTTGCTACCTAAGCGGAAAAGGCTAGTAAAAATCCAAGGCGACGGCGGGGAAAATCCTCGCTCCGGCTGCTCCATTTTCACAAGTTCTCGCAACAGATAGCGTCCAAATTTAATGACCTTTTATTCAATAAAACTGCGTTGAGCGGCGTCAACTTTTTGCCTTTCCGCGTTGAATATTACTTACTTGTTGTCGTCCTCCTATCGGGCTTTGTCATCTGCTTTTTCTTTATTTTTTTTTTGCCTTTTTTTGTTGGCCAAAAGTTGTCAAAAGTAAGGCCAAAATATGAGATAAGCAGGCAGGAAAGGTAAAGTGAAAGGATTCTGTTTGATAAATGAGGGAAAAGTTTAAGGGAATTCTGAATAGTAAAAAAATGAAGGGTAATTTAATTTAAATATTTAAATATTTTTTAATAAATTACCGAAAGTTCAAGAAGCTTTTAAAAAAAAAAAGTCATGAGTTAGTTAGTCAACTAGGTTATTTTCCAGCATATCTCTCTTTTACACTCCTTTAATTTACATTTTAACTCTTATTTTTATCTATTTGAGTTCTTAAAATTGCTTTATATTTTATACCCTTCAAATAAATAACCCGAAATTAATTTACACTTGGTTAAATCATAGACAAAGTCAAAGTCAAAGAGCAACTATTTTGATTGCCGGCACTGTGGCTTTCGCTTGGTAACGATTGGCAACCAATGTTTGTCTGGCAACTGGCGAGGCAATAAAAACCGAGCAAATGAAATTTGTATTCACTTTATATAATTTTGACGATTTTTCAAATCAAGAACACACTCACACCTCATACACACACACACACACACACACACACACACACACACACACACACCCATATGCTGCTGGTGGAGATTCCCTCTTTTTCCGAAACGAAACTCACACAATCATGTGCAAACGTGTTTTTCAAATGGATTACATGAATAAAAGATTTATACACGTAAGGTAAATCAGTAGCGGGTTACCAGGATACTCACAGACATCCTTCGTTCTTCGGGCCGCACAAACTCCCCTCCTTTCCCCCCTGTTGCTATTTCCAGCCTGAAGACGTGCAAGTGAAAATATGCGCAGCTGTAAGCAAATTTGAGCAGGAGAAAAAGGAAAACCCCAAATGCAAAATCCCACAGAACACAGGCAGCTGAAGGTAGATGATGCCTTTTGCCATTTATTGATTTGTTTATCATTTTATGTATTTATGCGGCCGAGGAGTGTTTTGCCGCTTTGATTTCAGGCGCCAAAATCGAATCAAGAGCGCAGGGGAAAATAAAACATTACAGGAACAGGATTATTCCGAGGATTATTCCAAGCAAAGCTGAGCAAATATATATACAGGATTTGCATTTTTCCGATTTCGGTAGGAGAAACTTCGAAGGTGCTTCAAGTGGCTTCTTCTGGGAACTTTTAATAAACAATTATTGGATTTGGGAGAAGGGAGAATGCAATAATAATATGCTTTCTTTTTTGATGGTAAACAAACAATTGGTAAATTGGCATTCTTAAAAAGGAATTTTAAATGGAAGTTCAAGAAGAAATCTTGAAGAAAAATAGAAGAACTCGTTTAAGATTCAACGAAAACTATTTATAAAGTATTTACTCGATGGAATTTAAGTATTAAATGATTTTTTTATATGTTAAAAATACTTTAAAAATTTGTATCATTCATTTTCAAGCTTAGCTTGCCTTTATTTAAAATTTAGGATTAACCAAAATACAAAAAAGCTTTTTAACAATAAAACACAACATTGAACAATTAAATTTCTTAAATCAAACTACACACGCACACTCACACACACCGAGCGTGATTAATGGTATATTGTGTTCTCGGCAAAATTTCCATTTCCGATGGAGAAACGCATGCCAGCTTCATCGCCTGAGATATGGATAGTAGGGATACGTGGCGTATGCGCCATAAACCGGTGCATACGCATACGCCGCGTAGGCCGGATAGCCATAGCTGGCATACGCCGGATAGTAGGCGGAGGCGTGTCCCAGCCAGGCAGCGCCACCCACTCCGGCGGTGGCATAACTCACGGGCGCCGAGACCAGCAGCTGGGGCTTCGCCTGGACACCCAAGGACGCGAGCAATGCGAGCTGGCAGGATTATTGATACGTTTGTGATATCCAGATGCATACATAGTATAACATATATCCATGCGTCGTCCTCCGCCTCTACTCACCACTAGGACCTTGACCAACATGGCTCTCTCTCTTGTTCGATTACACCAGGACTTCTTGGCCGACTTGGCGTCTGAAATTCAAAATTTTTACTGCCCCTTCGGTCCGGCGAGTCAATCATATTTATAGCCTTTCCAGTCGCCCCCAAAGAGAATCTCGGAGAATCCGGGAGAGAGCCGGAGAAGTTGGGGCCCATCATTAATATTGCTAGACCTGTGAGCGCGCTGAGCGGCATAAATTATATTCTTAATGCCATTTGAAATTGTTGAGAAAGAATAAATATGAAGACGGGCGGACCGTAAAAGATTTAAATTGATGAAATAATGCATACTCTGTGGGCCATTAAAATACAAATCATTCGATCATTAAAAGTTAATAAAGTCGTGAGTAATTTGGTAAAATTATTGTGTTATTAAAGATGATTTTTTTTTTTATTTTAGACTTGTTAAAGATTTATACAAAAATTTTTTTAGGTGTAATAAATGATTTTATTGAATAAGACCGTAAATAATTTAAAAAAAACTTCAATACTAAATTATGATTGTTATTAAAATGTAATTAAAACATATTCATATAAATTGTAATCTTATATATTGGGTTATTCGATTAGCAAATGTTTTTCCTTACCTTTAATTAACCTATTAATTAAGGTAGCTTACAATATATTTTTAAAATTTAAACAAACATTTCTACACTTTTACTGATTTAATCATTAATTTTCCATGATTATAATAATGATATAGTAAAGCTAATTACAATTCCCCATTGTTCATAATTCTTACAGCAATTGAGTCACACCTCTTTCCCTTTCTCTGAACCAACTCAATCCATTGGAAACACCATTTCCCTTTGCGTCATCTAGTTGGCCAAAACCCTGGCCTAATCAACTGGCAAACTGATACCCTTTGTTTTCCTACAATTAATGGCTGCCAGCGAATGTCGCGCTACCTTCTTTGGACTGCCATTCATTATTACAGGTAGCAGCAACCGCCCTACCTGACTCAGTACTACTATATACCATGCTATATACTTCTCAAAGCCCCTCCAGCCGCACGCCCCGACACTAGCCTGTTCGCATAAAATATTTGCGTTTATTTAGACGTTGTAAAAATTATAATTACGTGTGCGTGCCCGTCATACACATGAGGTTGGGAATCGGGGATAAATACTATGAGGGTACTCAGAACCATATTTTTCGATCAATTTCATTAGATAAGACCCCAAAGGGTGAAGGTGACGTCTTGCTTAAAGCCTTCCGAAGAGTCTAGGACACAGCCAGTAAATTTTGCAACTGAACAAACAAGGCCAAAGAGGGGGGAGGACTTGATTCGCAAGCTATAAATAATTAATTAATGCAGACGCAGACAAGCGTTCTATGCAAATTTCCGAATATAGACCATAAATTCTACCCCGAACCGAGAACCCGATGAAGCCATCACTTGTGCCCTACCTATAACTATATATATGTGAATCTATATACTGTATAGACTATATAGATGTCTGCTCTATAATTATATGTGTATGCAAGCCGGACTTTGGGTTGCTCCAAGTTCACTGACCATCGCCTCCGCCGATGTTGGAGTTCGGAGGGGGACCAACTCCGCTTGACCACGCCCAGTCAACTCAATGGAAAGTACTTGGGGAAACTGCTTTTAGCGACAGTTTTTCATTGCTTTTTCCACAGCATTTTTCTATATATTTTTTTTTTTTTTTTTTGTCTACTTTAGTTAGTTTCGCTGCTAATTCCCAGCTTGCTTACAAAATGGCAAATAGTCGCAGCTGGCAGCCATTTTTCTTGTATTTCGCGTTGTTATTGCTACCCTGGATAAGTAGGGGATAATGAGGGAATATAGGTTATGATGTTTAGCCACAGAATTTAATTTATTAAAAAAAGAGGCCTCAATTAATAGCACAAAAAATTCATTTTATATCAAAAATATATTTTTAAATGTAGAACTTTTTTTTTGTTTTATTTAATATCAAAGAAACTGAGTACAATAATATAAAGCGCATAAGATTTTATTAAATAATCCTCAAACTGAACAAATTAAATATAACATTTATATTCCTAATTGTGAAGACGTCAACCGTAGATTTTGTCTTGATTATTAAAGAAATTAAGGCATTAAAGGCCAGAAAATCCATATTTAGTCTTCAATTATTATCAATTTATGTTCTCGTAATATTATACAAAATTAAAGATAAACCTACTTCAAGCATTTGGTATTTTGCTTTGTATTAAAAAGGGTATTCATGTCGTCCATCCGTCGCCATCTCGGTTCACCTCAGCTCAGCTTTCGGTTTTGTCGTAAAGCTGCAGCGGAAACAGTGCATAATTAAAAAATGGCTGCTGTTTACGAGTAGATTGTTTGTTTATTGTGTAGTCATCCTCGGCTTGGGCCCCTTGGCGGCCACCAGCTGCTCTCTTCCGAGTCCCTTTTACTCGCTCGCCGGTTTGTAATTTAATAAAGCGTTAGTTGGTATTTAAATTAATTAATGAGCAGTGGCTGGCGGTGTTAATTTTTGTTAAAAGTAGTGCACACTCTAGCAGGGGCTGGATAACATGTCGTCCAGCTGACGATCTAATCTCTCCACACCTGCGTGTGCCGCTTCGTACTCCTTGTCCAGACAACGAAACATTTTCTTTAGGATATCGCTTGGAATGACTCCACGGCACTGGATTTCACATAGATTTCGGATCTCGGCGACGTGAGCCATGTACTCCCTCTTGACAGCCTTCTGATATTCGAGCAGCTCCATCAAACTCTCTGGCGGATGTTGATCCACATGACGACGCCTCCGGCGGCTGTGCAGCCATTGGAGAGCCACTCGCTCGAGACGACGATCCAAAGACTTTACACGTCCCGTTACATCGGACTTGAGGCCACATCCCCGGAAAAGGGTTCTAAAGAACTTGAGCTGATTGGGCTTTCCGCGCCAGCATTTCATACGTTCCAAGGCTTTGGTGGCGCCAATCGCGAAGCCATCGATTTTGCTATCTGGCAGGAATGTTGGAGCCGGCAGTTGATCCTTGAGGGTGCCATCCAAATTGTAATACTCCAGGCACTGCATTCGCAACTCTTCCCGACGCCTCAGCAAATCCATTGTAGTTCTGTCTCGACGGTAACTATTTGGAATGGATTGGCCGGCTTCAAGTCGGGTCTTAATCCTTTGGAAAGCCTTTTTAGGGGATTCAGGAGGGGGAGCCGTGGCTCTAATACTTTCCAAGACAGGAGTGTCACATTTGGTAGGGTTTTTTAGAAGCTCAGATATTTCCTGGAAGCAGTTTTTCACATTTTGTACAGCACTAGAGCAGCCACAAGGGGGCTTCCATTGCTGGAAATGGGAATCCTGATTAGGAGCAGGTTCTTCTGTATCATTGAAATGGCTTTGAGGGGTGCACTGATCTGGCAATGGGGATGGGAGCTTACTTACAGGACTGAGAGAATCAATCCTCTGCTGGCTTCTATGAAAATGATTGACATCTCCAATGGAGGAGAATAACTCTGCATCATTACGGCAGCTTTGATGAGGTGGCTTATTCATGGACAACTCCTTTTCGATGGCTTGAATCTTTTGCCTCACATCAGTGCTTGCAGGCGCCAAAGAAACCTTTGGGGAATCGCTTTCAATCAGATTTACTCCGCTGGCAAAGGCGCTAGAAGGTTCAGTGACCTCCGTAATGGGGTCCAGTTTTAAGCGTTTAGGGATCCTTTTCAGAGATCTAGAACGAGAGGCAGATCTTCCACCTGCAACGCGTTGTGGTTCCTTCTTCTCTTGATTGTTACCCGTAAATCTGGCGTTATTCACCGGCTTGAGTAGTGAAATCCCATGATAGCCATTGATAACCTGGTTTAGATCTCTGTAGCAATTATTGACATCCGTAAATGGGGCCCGGAGGAAACCAAAGTCTCCAATGTGGCCGTGCATGAGTAGCATCAAACTATTACGGGCCATCTTCTGGCTGGCTGGCGCTGCCTTGAGTACTTGTAACCATTTGGTCATGATCACGCGATCCGAATTGCAGGCCGCCGAGAAGTCCTCCTCCTTGTAGGTAAGAAGCTGTGTTTTGAAGTGCCAATCCAGCCAGGCTTCGCTAGGTTCAGCCATTTTTAGGCATATATGTATATTTTTCTAGAAAAACAAAAAACGGATAATTTTATTGCCAAAGTAAAATGAATAAAATGAGCCTGCTGCCAGAGATTAGAAAAGAGAGTGGTCTGGCACTGGGAGAGCGGGTGGGGCTGGAAGTGGAGCTGCAGGACATCTTGGTGATGCCTCGAGTGTTGGGGCATAACTCTGGTAATAAGCACAAGAAGCTAGAGCACACTCGAAGGAAAAATAAAGCATTTATTTAAATAAATTAAAGAAATATTTAGAGACACTTTGTGGGATTTAAAAACTATATCCTTGATAAACTCTAAGAAATCCTTTATAGATTTTTAGATCTCATTTCAAATAATATTATTTATTTACTACTTTTCTTTTAGTGCATTAGCAACAGCAGCAGCTCAGTGTGCGGTTGCGTTGCCACGTAAATTTTCATTAGCACAGCGCGCGTATAAATTAGGAAAATGAAGCAGCGACGGCGGTGGCAGAAGGCACTTGAGTGCACCGCAACCTCCCATCCTCCCACCACCAGCAGCTCCATCTCCATCAAGATGGCCCCTGACACCCACTTGGGGGTTAATGGGGAATGGGTCCCCGGCCTCCGGTGGGTTAAACCGCAACGACAACAACAAGAGCGATACGTACACTAGGTGCTGCGGCTTGTGGCAAACGACGACGAGCTGTGCAAAAGTTGCAAGCGAGCGCGCCTGCATAAATTTATATTGTTAAACATGAGCTAGAAAAAAGCACGCGCAGCCTGTCAGAACAAAGCAAAAAGCAAAGAAATGGCCCGACATGCAAAGCAAACTAAAAGCCATAATAGCATAAACATACCTTGCAAAAATAGAATACCGCAGTCGCGCAGGACGGCAAAAGTTCACAATTTGTTATAAAAATAGTCTCGAAATATGAACTTTATAGCTAGAGGGGTTATATTTTTATCAGGATTTTTTATATTTATAAATAAATATATAGCTATTCAGACAGAGTTCTCAGAGGTACAAAGAAAACCGACACAATTTGAAATGCTTTTATGTTAGCAGTTTAACAACACTATAATCGACATGGTTGGAATCGATAGTTTTGCAATAGTCTGGCCACACCAGTCGTGGATTTTTTCTGCGCACGCGTCCCTTGCTTGCGATTTATTTCTTCGATGGAAATGGATTTTGAGAGCAAGTACCACAAAAGCCAGGTGAATGGAACCATTTATATAACCACGCGCCAGGAGCTGGCCAAGGACGTACGGGATTCACTGGAGCTGGGAGCTGGTGAGGTGGGTTTTCCAAGTTACCACCTTTCATTGGGTTGAGGTTAAGTTGTTTTTATTTGTTTTTTGTAGCTCTATCTCAGAGACATACCCAAAAACATTTCGCCGGAGATGATTATAAAGATAGTCAGTGCCCTGGGCGAGATCTATGCCCTGCGCTACAAGATCGACTTTTGTGGGGATAGCCGCGGCTTTGCCTATCTCCAGTACATAGATGAGAAGCTCAAGGGCAAGGCTCTACAAATGTGAGTATTTGGATTTATCATTCCCTAAAATTTTATTAATTGTGAAAACTTTAGTTTGCCGCAAAGATTCAAAACGAGGCGCTTGAACATTCGAGTGTATAATTCACTCAATGCCCGGGAGCTGCTACTGGAACGTGTGAAGTCCTTCACTCCCGTCCAGATGTACCACAAGATGCGGAAGCTTTCGCCGTTCACCGTGATGCGCGTGCTCGAACGCCAACCCAAGGAATTCCTCTATATCTTAGAGTATCGCAACAATGAGGCGGCCGCCTCTGCCCATCGCGACCTGCGTAACAATATCCGCCATTTTGGCCCCAAAGCGTATATCTCTTGGCTGGACAAGTGTCATCCGGCGAGCAGCAGGTATGGCAGATCCGAGTGCTGTCAGGAACTGGACCTGGAGCTCCGGCTGCCCGAACCAAGCAAGTGCAATTGTTTTAGATTTAAGGGGAGTTAAAGGAGAGAGGAGACTTTGTACATTTTTTGAAGGATTTTAAAGAGTTAAAATATTAAAATATTCATATTTAGAAATGGTTAGTATTTTGCATTTCCTAAACTAAACTTAAAATCCAATTTACTAAATTAATTTTATAGTTCTTAAGTTCTTTCCTTCATTTTTTGAATTTTGGAATTCTTGAAACTCAAACTCCAGAGAAGTTTTTACCAATGAA
>JAEIIL010014594.1:0-12954 GCA_018905715.1 Drosophila lini | reverse complement strand
GTCATTTCACAAATCCACAAAAGAAATCTATTTCTTTTTTCTCTTTTCATAAACCCAGAAATAACAATTTATACTACATAATATTCATAATTTTGCCATAAATAATTTCTTATAAATATTAAAAAAAAATAACAACAAGTGACAATAAAGCCCCGAGCTTAAGTATTCTTTTCTTGCCGTGCCAAAACACAAAGAACAGCAAAAATCTCGACGTGCGTCGCAAACTCGTTTATGATTATTATTTTTTTTTCGCTGCCATTTTTATTAATTCACTTTGCATTTATTCCATTCGACATTGTCTGTGTGTGAGAGAGAGTGTGTTGTGCTGGTATTATTTCTACCCTAGACAGGTTCTTATCTTCATTGCCGGCATAATGCCAGATAAGCGCAGGACGGCGTTGGCAAACAACAAGGAAAATTCCCACCTCCATTACTCTCTCAGTACAGCCACCACCCTTGGCTGCGGCAAGCCGGGTGCCCCATAAAAATGTAAATCAAATAAATTTACCTAATATCAAATTTCCCCTTCAGCTGGCAGGCTAACAAGGCAGAGCAGCATCCTCCTCCTTCTGCTCTTCCTTGGCATTTTATCCCGGCCTGGTCCCTTTTCCACTTTTCCACCCCAAGCGGCATCATCATCATCATCATTCACGCTCATCCTTTATCCGCTCGTTTAACAATCGTTTAATAATTTAGCCTGGTAAATAACACTAACACTAACACTCCAATCCCGACCAGGCCGGGCAAACAACCCAGAAGCCAGCCCAAGCCAAGTCTTTGGCAAAAGGCGTTCGCTCGTTGCGTTTGCTTCTTCCGTGTAGGTGTGGGGTTTCCTGGTTACAGTGGAAGTCTAGTAAATAAATTGGATTTTTAATTATTTATAAATATTTTAGAAAGCTAAGAGGGTTGATTTTAAATAAAAAGAATTTAGGATTAATTAAAACAAAAATTCTGTGCTCTACAAATCCTTATTCTTTTTATTTAGTATTTACAATTATTTTTTTCTACATTTCTCTTTCATTCTTCCATCACTCAGATCTCTTTTAAGTCGCCTTTTTAATCCTTCAAGCCCTTAAAAATGTCCCTAATCCTTTTTGTCTAAAATACCAAAAAGCCCTCGTTAGTTTATTTATTGATTTTTGGCATCCTGACATGGCCCACGGTGCTGGTGTTATCCTTTGCTGCATATTAGCTACTATCAAGCGCCAAACCGCAACCCCCAAAAAGCCAAACCAAAACCCATAACCCACGGAGCCCGGCTGGTTGGGAAAAAGATGGCTGCGAGGAGGATACTTGGCTCGAGTCATTTAGCCATTTAACTTTGGCTTAATTCAATTTGCAATTTTTCAAAAGCCTTCCAGTCGGGGTTTTGGTGTGGCTTGGGCTTGGGATGCTGCCAGGGAGGATCTCCATCTCCATCTCTTATTCCGCATGCCCAGGGGGTGTGAGGAGGAGCCAGCGAGCATACGCTTTTCAAGCGTTTTTATGGCTCTCTGCCATTTGGGGGTTGACTTTTGTAATTTCAGCCGGCTGCTTCCTGGCGCAGGATGTGCGGTTCTGTCGCCTTTTATGTGCCACCATCTCTCCAGCCTCCCCTCGGCAGCCTCTCCGGCCAGCTCTCTGGCTCCCTGCCATCCTGAGCATATATTTACACATCTCCTCCCCCAAAAAGGGGATTTTTTACACTCTAGAAAATATTGTATTTAAAGAACTTTGGATCTTAAGATTCCCAACTCAGTGAGTCAACTTTTCTTTACTTTATTTGTGTTTCAACAAAAAGTTAAATAAAAATATATAAAAAGAATATATAATATATAAAATCTGTAAAATAAAGAACTCAAAAAATCAAATTTAAATGTCCCTTAAAAATAATGGTGATTTATTTCTCCAAGTGTTTTGTGCAAAGTCACCCCTGGCCAAGTCGGGTGCCCTTGCTTTTGGCTTTATTTGTCGTCGCTTGGCTAATGAATTTTGATTGTTTTTCGCGTGGGAGAGGACAACGTTTAGCCGACTTTGCCGACTTTTGCCGACTTTGCTCTCCATAAATGGTCGGCAGCCTTTGTGTGCCGCTTAATTACAACTTAATTGCGCTTTGTGCGTACAAATTTTCAGCTTCCTTTTGTGGAGGGAAGAAGCCCAGGGGCCGAAACTCGGCCAGCAGCTAAAATCAAATTAGCTAAATGTATTTATCTTGTCAATTTGCAGACGCGATTGCAAGCTGCACTGACAATCACACGAGATCCCAGTTTGCCCATCATCCTGGCCATTGGCCATTGGACAGTGCAGTTCATTAGGCTCTTGACTCTGGGGCTCCCGATTCCCAGTTGAAGTTGAAGTTGAAGTTGAAAAGTTGCTAAAATGTTTACAAGTCACTTTGCGGCGATACGGGTCCAAATCGTAATCCCCTCTGGTTTCTAGAAGCTCCCAGAAGCTGGAGATGGACAAACGCTCTTACTGTTCTCCATGACGAAGGCGAAAACTGAGAGAAAATGGGGGTATATATAATATATTATGTTTCCTTTTTGATAAAAGAGTATTAGCTATTGATGCACATCTATACTACATGGAAATTGTAGGTTAAATCTTAACATAACTCTTGATTAAGGTGAAAACTTTAAATTCTTAGCTTGTACAATTAGTTACATGGAGTTGTGTGTTAATTTTAAGAAGAAATCTTAATCACTTTAAATTAAGAATATTTTTTGGGAATGTTTTTCATTTAAATTTAATATTTAACATCATAGAAAACTTAAATTAAAGCTTATAACTACTTATTCTCCAGGAAAACATAGTTACAATTTTTCTCCCTCTGCCCAGGCTTGTCCCAAGTTCCTGGTTCCAAGTCACATAGCCCGCGTCTGGGCCATATCAATTGTTTGCTTGCCTTAGATCTCGCTGGGCATCTCTCTCTCTGGGGCTCCTTGGACCCGGCACATTTGTTTGTCAACTGCGTTGGCCCGCCGTTCATGGTCGCTGGCTTTCGTTGGCTTTCTGCTTTGCACTGATTGCACTTTGCACAAGAATTTCTGCCGGATTCTGGTAGCCAATTCTCAAGTCCCACTGCCTGGGTCCAAAGCTGAAGCTGAAGCTGAAGCCTCTCTCGTGCGACGCACATAAAGTGTCATTCCGTAGCTGCTAATTGACATCGCACACAGCCGCCAGCGATCCAGCGATCCGGTGATCCTCTTGCCTCTCCTCCACCGCCTTTATTTATAAGCTGAACTGAAGGCGATTCTCTGGCCAACCCAAAGCCAAAACTGAGACCCAAGCTGGTCTTAAGAGCTGGACAATGGTTCTCTTTGGTTTCGAAGGTCCATTGATGCGATTTGAATGCGCAAGCGGCGCGTTTTTAGATACCCTTTCCAGGAAAAGGTTGGTTTACTGAGAGATGAAGCAAATATTTCTCAATAGGGAATGCATTTAAAATCTTAAATGAAACATTTTATAAGTAAATTTAAAATGGTTTCCAAATATAAGTATTTATTCTAGTCTTAAATTCACTTTTTTAAAAGAAAACCATTTATTTTAGCTTAAATTTAGCTACATTTTCTTAACTTATTATTATAAAATCCCCCTTACAGTTAGTGCATTTAAAGTTCTATCTGTTCAATATCAAAATTTCCCCTCCACATTTAGATAGAGTTTATTTATAGAGACCGGTAGCTAGCTGCCCCATGACTCCACACACTCAAAGTGTCGCAGTTAATTGGCAAATGTGAGTCAAAAGTTTATAGAAAATCTGCCAGAACAATTGGCGCGCGTTGCCGCTTTGAAGTCATAATAGATGTTGGTGAGGGAAAACTCTGGTGCTGCTGCTGTTATAGCCAAGATATATCTCCTCTGAGAAGTGCCGACTTGGCCAAGACACCTGACAGAGCCAGAGGCCTCTCTCTCGCTTGGGGATATTTGCATGGAAAATATTGACGCTTGGTAGTTGGAACGTCCCAGCCGATGAGCAAACAAATCATAAATACTCCGAATGCTGGACGATGATGGGTAAATGGTAGTAACTTATGGCCATGTTTGGCAAAGTAATTGAGTAAGTGGCGGCGGTGGCGGTGGCGGCGGCGGCGGCGGCTGACTTGTGACTTGTCAAACCCATTAGCATCTGTTTGCCGAGGTGCGGATCTGAGCGCAGAAGCCGAAAGTCATGCGGCGTAACACAAATGCCACATTAATTGTTTCAAGTTGTCGTCACTCGTCACTTGGCTGGCTGGCTGGCTGGCGAGCTGACTGGCCACTCTCCTCATCCTCCTCTCGCCGCCAGTCCATGTTGGAACCACCAGCGGCGTCGTCGGCAGCAGCGGCTGCTCCGCAAATATTTGCCATCATTTTCAAGTGGCGGAGATTATGACGCATTCACGCCAGATCGCCAGGGAAAGAGAGGTAATTACACCGAAGAAAATGTATTAAATATCTATATAAATAAAAAAAAAGTAAAATAAATAACTCAAATAGAAAAGATCCCTTAAAACATCTATAATTTTTTTAAATATATATTTTGTAACTAACACAAATTTCCTTTAACAAAAATAAAGTCTGATTTTCCAAGTCTTAAACTTCTCTTAGCTCTCACAAAAATTTTCCTAGTGTAAGGACCTCATCTTATGATATTTGCACTTGGCCTTAGCTCGGTCCACTTGTGTGTTCCAGTTTCAGTTTCCAGTTTTCAGCTGCAGTTATTAATTGGTATTTAAAGTAGAGAATAATGTTAACTCAAACAAAGGGACACACCACAAGCACTTGAGTCCTGCGAGGCTCGCTCTCAGCGTCTCGCCTCATCCATCACCCACAGAGTCTCGAGTGCCGATTCAGGCAAGGGTATTTGGATGCTGATCTCTCTCCCCGGACAGCTGTCCCCAGGAGTCGTCAGTCCCTTCAATCTCAAGTACACACTCGAGCGAAATAAATAAGGAAGAAGGAGGCGGTGGTCTGAGGGCGTCCCAGGAACCGCAGGACACTTTTGCTGCACACACAAAACTACCATATATACTTTGGCAGGTTTATTATTTTCACACTAGCATCGAAAAAAATAATTGCACGCTGTGAGCTTAGGCCGAGAAAGACCAAAAAATCGCAGACGCTGAGGCACCACACCCTGGCACCTCGGAATTCGGCACCCAGGTGCCTATCCAGACTCCGGAGCAACGTATACCCAGACTAGACCTCGTGGCAACTGTCCCAGGTCTTTGAATTCCAACTTTATGACAAGCGAGTGAGCTGCACTCCGAGAAATTTTAAAGGAATTTAATGCAGTTGAGGAGGTTTTAATATTACATTTTGTGTAGGATTTCTATATTTACTAATTTAATGGTTGTTTTTCTATCTTAAATATTTAAAATTATACCCTTTACTTTTCTAGTATTTATTCTATTCTATTTTTCCTTCTCTATTTTTTTCCAAGTGCCCCTTTATGGCACTCGCTAGATCTGGCAGCTGGGCCAAGCAGCCCCAGCCAAATGGTTGGACACAAGCCTCCAGTCGAGTCCCGAGCTAGCCGTTAAAACGACTGCCAAAACATTCAATAAATATGTTGGCTCATATAAATTATGGCGGCTAATGAACACGGCCAGAGAGTGAGTGTGTATCCAAGTAGAAAACTCCAAACTCAAACCCGAACAGGAGGCGACACAATAAAGCGCAGTTGCATCTGCCACTAAATGCTGCCGCTGCCTCACGCTTATCAACCGCCACGCATCTCTAAGATTTCTTAGGAAATTTACTATATCAATAGCCGGCGAGGAGACAACAACAACAATGTCTCACACTTGGGTTAAGGTCAGGGTTAGCCCTTAACCCCCGGCAAGGCTCTTGGCTGATTGAAATTTGTGAGCTACTTGGCTTGGCTTTATGGCTCGCTAATTAATAAGGCCAGAGTCAGAGTCAGTTGGTAGCAGTTAGCGGCTTACAAATGGCCGGGAATCCTTGATATATGTGGCGTTGAAGGAGTGAAATTAAATCCTTAGTCCTTAATGAGCAGAGATCAACAGATGGTAAGCGGCTGGGAAATGTTATACTTAAACTAAAAGCAAACAAAGTGAGACTTTGAAAATATATAAAATATAATTTAAATATTTTAGGAAATGTGTTTTACACATTGTTTTGATAAGCCTATAAATCAGATTAACCTTTAAAAACCTTTACAAAAATCTTTATATAATTCTTCATTATATTAATAATATGAAACCCAAATCCTTTATACACTTCCCTTTATTTATCATGTGAAAAATACCCTAAAAATCACAAGATAACTCATCGAGAAACAATTGACCTAATGCCATTTCTCTCTGGATAAAAAATCCCTTGACAAAGTAGGTTATCCCTGGGGATAATTCATCTGCGATTATAACCACGAACAAATCCGATTTTCTTTGGCTTTCAGCGCAGAGATCAACTGAAAAATATCTTTTAATTACGCTGCTCCCTTCATCTCTCCCTGACTCTTCCACAGCAAACAATGACAATTCCAGGACTCGGGCAGCTGTGAGAGGATCAATCAAAAAGTGCAACTTATATGTATGGCCCATAAGCGCATAATGCCGTTTGCACTTTGACTTTCAAATTGGCTGATCTCCTCCCGCTCCTCGAGGCGAACAAAGGCCCAAATCCGGCTAATCCCTTGTAGCGAAACGCTGCCTTTTGACACCCATCACAAGTGGCTGAAGGAAGGACTCTCGAGTGCAGGCATGTATCTTTTGCATATCCCATTTTTGCATCTTTTTTTTTTTTGTTGGTTTGTTTTTGTTTTCAATTTCTGGCGAAACCGAACAATCAAACAATTGGCCTGTCAGCGAGAGAGATTGGAGAATGTCAAGGGAGCGGCAGTGCTTAAGGGGAACTGCAGTTCATATTCGAGTATCCATTGTCCCCGACGAGTTCATTATTAAATAATTTTTGGGCCTCTGACTTCTGCTACACCAAAAGAAAATAAATAAATGTAATGCAAAAATAAAGACTAAAGGTGAATAATTATATATTTCTTAGAATTTTTATATTAATAATTAATATTTAAAATTTTATAATCAAAAGCAACAGGCTTATCTGTAGAGAAGTTTAACTTAAAAACCATAATAAAAGACACTACAAGTTCCCTTAAAAATATATAAAATATATTTATTATAAAGACTGTACTTTTATAAAATAGAAAATCTATAAATTACTCCCGTTTCTTCTCCAAATTTCTTTCTGTGTACCCTAACACTCCTCCAAGACATTTGACACGTGAGCTGACCACACACGTTTCTCACAAAAAAAAAATGAAAGAAAAATACTCAAACGTACATTTGCCAGCTGGACATGACTCGTCTGAAGTCGAAACTGGAGTCCAAATCAAAGAGATTTTCATATGCAGATTACGGCGACGACAGCTGACAACTTTGTTAGCCAATTATGGCGATTTTCGTTAGAGTTTCCTCGTTGCCTCGTCGCAAATCGATTAATGACAGGCCCAGATGCTCAAAAATTGAAAATCCCAACATAATTGGCTTGTCGCTCTCGTCATAAAGCCAGAAATAATGAGGGTGCAGGACAGCCACCTCCCGCACAAAATGTATATGTATCTCGCAGATAAACAAATGCCCGATAAACATCTCGGTAATGAGAGGACGATGGCGACGATTCCCCGAGATCGCCACCAACATATGCTTTAATTGCGAATTGCTGTTGGCAAGGACCTTGTTTTTGGACTCCTGCTTGGGGGATTTTATGCGGGCTGTCTGTGGTGCTCAGAATGGAGTTTTAAAAGTGCCAACAAGCAATTGAGAATGGGTACAAAACTCTGTGAAATTGAGCACTTGAAAAAATTAATACATAGAACATATAGTTCATTCCAGAAAAGTATATTTATTATTATAAATAGTTAGCTAAAACAAAAGAAAACTAGCCAATTCTTAGAAATAAATGTAAGTCAGGAGAGACTTCAGTTTAAGTCAAATTGTTATCTATAAACAAACATATAAACATCTATCATATAAAGACAAAAAACAATTTAAATATTTTTAAATATATTTTAAACATAGAACCTTAATAGTTATGATTTTCCCAAAGACTCCTCTTACTCTTCTAGATATTTCAGTACTTCATGAGCTCTCCAAAACTCCGAAAATATTATAAAAATCGTTATAGTTTCCCCAAAAATTTGTTACTTATTTTCTCATTGTGTAAAAATGTTTAGAAAAATAATAACTGCCCAAGCCAGTTGTTGGACAAACGCAAACGCCTCTTGAAAATGTGGCGGCAGCCGCTGCTCTACGATTTTTGGCACATTTTGTGGGGGGGAGTGACCAAGACAATTTCCAAATTAAAAACCACTAAAGATGCCAGTTGACACGCTTCATATATCAACTCCAGCAGGGCACCTTTTTTGATTTCCGGGAAAACGGCCCGGCCAGAAGAGGCGTTAAGGCCAAAACACACTTGGCACTTTGGCTGGCAATTAGATGCGCTTCACTTGAACCTATTTAAAATACAATCGAAACACGGCCGGGACTCACAAAAGAGGTGTAAAATTTTGTCTTTCTTCTTGCTCGTTTCTTGTCTCCGGTTTTTTTGTTTTGTTTTGTATTTCGCAACGGCCAACAATGCCCGGCCACTGATAGGAACAATGGCCGAAAGCAGCGCTGGGCCAAGATCCCAAAACAATGCAGCCGATTTTAGCCGCGCGAAAAGGTGCAACAGATACAATGAGCCAGCATTGTGTCTGCAGATACGAGTAAGAGTATGAGTACGAGTACGATTCAGATTCAGATGCAGACTGCAGACCCAGCCCCCAGGTCCTAAAACTCCAGCTGAGCCATGCCACACTTTGGAAAATATCAACGAAATTGGCCATCAATTAGGCAGTTTTTGTTGTAAAGTATATTTTCTTTCATAATCAATGTCTATAAAATAAATAAATATATAATATATAATTATCTAAGAGCTCTTCTATTGCTATATATGTTCCTTTTTTTATACGAATTACTCTTCTCTTTTATAAATTAAAAATTCTACAAATATTTCAACACTCCCCTGCTTAACCATCTCCTCTGTCTTATCATTATTCCATTAAAATTTTATACATTTTTCCAGCTTCTTGGAGAGTTCAATAAACCCCGGGAGCTCCTCTCCAGGCCTAAGCAGCCGACTAATTTAATAAGCAATGAAAATTATCAACAGTTTTCCATTAGACCCGCGGGACTGGCCCTGACTCACTATCGCGGCCAAATTAAAACATAGCGCTTGTAATTGAGCATAAAAAAGGATAACATCGCTGACAGAGACCCTTGGTGTTATCAGGGAGAAGCCACTGGAGTTGGGGTCCCCTCCACCCCAAATCTCTCCCTGCAATTGAGGCTGTCGTCTCTCCATCTAATCGGCAGGCATAACGCTTGACTAGTCCCCAAAAGGCTTATCTCGGTTCGATTTACTCGCACACAAAAGACGTGTAATTATTCCGAGGGGTAGCGCGGAGATAACCCTTACTCCATATAGTCGGGGAAAACTCTTAAGATTTATGGACTGATGCTGACAATTAGCGCTGATAACTTTCGATTTCAGTGGGTTTTCGATTTGGTTTCGAGTTTCTAGTTTCGGTTTCGAAGTTTTTGTTCCCTTGGCTCCTCAAATTGAAATTGCCTGTCCAATTTGTTGAGTTATGGCGCCAAGTTCAGAGCAGCAGTTGTAATTATGGAAAATGGGGAAAATTACTTGGGTTTGAGGAAAATATGGGAGTTGGAATATAAGATAATAATTTAGGAAAGAATTTAGCAGAGAAAGAGACTTTAGAGACTTTAACATAACATAACATAAGTAACTTGTAATTATTTAAATCCTTTCACTTCATTAATATTTCTAAGTTCATTTCTTTACTATTTTAAATTTCCTTAATTTCTCAAATTATTTTTAATGTCAAGAAAATTCCCTAATCCAAATTTCCTCTCTAATTAGCCAAGTCAAGGCGCCAAGATCACAAGTAATTATGGATTATGAAGAATTTGTACTCAACCATACAAAAAATATGAGATCTCATGTCTGCATTTAAAATTTATTCTTGAAAAACACAGCTGCTAGGCGTGGCCACTCCCCTGGCCAAACATTAAACGGTAGTTAGTCCGATTAGAGAAAGGCTCTCTCTCACTCTTTCTCTCATTCTCCCTCGAGTGGTAAATATTATGCCCGCGACGGCTTCTTTCTCTGTGAAGCGAAAACCAGAGCCATCTAACCAGAACTGGCGCCAGAGGTGGACACTTCGCCACGGTCGCTTTCTTTGAGGATCGCCTTACGAATGCAAAGGATGGGTTTACGAAGAGGAGTTGTCCTCCAAGGGAACGGCTCATTAATATCTCTCATATTTTTCACGCCAAACTGCCAAACATTTTTCGGTGGTGTCTAATGAGCCAAAGGGTTCGAGATCAAATTAAGTGAAAGTAAATTAGGAGTTTAGGGGGAAGAATTTTAAAATAAACCAGAATAATAAATATATATTTTTTGAAAAGGAAAATTATAGATATTACAAAAGGATAATATTAATTTATTTTTCAAATATTGCCTTGAGTTTTGAAGATTTTCTTATGAGCTTATAAAAAGCAACTTGACTTGATTTAATTCAGAAAATGTTTAAAATATTAAAAAGAATATATTTATTATAAAATAAAATAAATATAAATTTTGAAAAATGAATTCGACTTTAAAATAGTCTTAACATATTCAAATTAAGACTTAAGAATTAAGAATAATCGTATATGTTAGATGTTATATTAACCCAAACATCCTTTTCACAAGCTTTAATCACTTTTCTACCTTTTAAAAAAATCTTAGAAAAATGTTTTTTTAATTACTATATTGTTTTATCGTTTAGAAACCAATTTATACCCAAAAATCCCATGATAACAGGGATGTTTTTATGCCTGACTTCCATTTACCCATGCAGTCCATCAATCCCTAATCAACAATTTCCCATCGTGACATTTTGTGCTGTGAGTAAACACACATGGAGAGGCAATTTAATCAAACTACACACAAGCCATGAAATGCGTATGAAATGCAATTTTCATCAAATTTATTGTTATCGTTTTGTTAAAATGTTTAAGGCCTCGTCACCGGCATGCAAATGACATCCCATTTTGGGCAATTGCATTAATGGCGGCGATTGTCTCGCCTCGGAAATGAGAGTTGAATCGAGCGGAGAGGGGGAAATGCCGGGATGCCGGGGCTCATTCATGCTGGTCAATTGCCAAAGTGACATTATTAACAGGCAGTCAGGCGGGTAGCGCCGATTGAGGGTATTATTGTTATCCTTTCAACGCAAAATGGCCGCCGCTGACATGGCCCATAGTTTTGGCATTCAAATTCTCGCCATCTCGCCAGCGCCATTGTTCGCGCCTAACTGTGCGTGCCGAAATATACATACAGGGAGTATGTGTATATATGCGAAATATCCAGACGTTTTCCCAAATAGCCAAATATCCCAGCGGGCAGCTGACGTCCAGCGATTAAAATCTCAGTCGGAACCCAGAAGAGAGACCCCGCATGGGAACAGGGAAAATGTGTGCATGGAATCTGAATATTTTTTGGACCAAGGTTGATGTTTATAGAATCATAAAATCAGTCTTTAATTAGAAGGGAGAGAGGTGGTGGAACTAGGGGAATTTCTAATACCTTATGTAGGTCTTCATTTGTATTTAAAGGCTACATAAGACTCTAGATGGTAGCTTCTAATTTTAATAACAATATCATCACATTTATTTCTACAAAATTCATCACAATAATACCTGAAAACATTCTTAAATAAATAACTAATAACACACTCTTCTGAGACCTTATGTTCTTTATAAAAACTCTTAATGCTTTCTCTTAATTATTTTAATAAGAATTACCAATAGACTCTCCTCAAAGGAAGTCCCATATTTATATAATTTTGCAGCTGCTTCCTGTACTTAAGCATGGCGAATTCTAAATGATTATAAATGTTTATTAATTGTTTGGAGATAATTGATAATTGCAGAGTCGCTCTACTGATCGAAGGCGACCTGAACCTGATCCAATTTGCCTTCGAAGCGCGGAAATTCCCACACCGAAACGGAAATACGAGAGCCAAGCTATAACCTTAGTGAGTGTTCGGTTCAGTTCAGATCAGACTGATTGCCGCTGCCAGGGATCGTTAGGATCGTTAGTGGCAGACAAGTTGGGCGCAACCGCAACAAGACAATTCCCGTGAAAATGCGGCGAACACACGCGGCGTTTTTTGAGTCCAGGATATAATGGGATATATAGTGTTGGATCGGGGAATTTTTAGAGGGGCGTCAGCGCCGGCGGCGTTACAGATGCGCAAGTAGCTGTCACTTCCAACACATGTTTTGACCGCCACAATAAATCATCGCATGTCGGGCGTGTCAGCGAGCTGCCACAGAAGCTATAGCCCTTGTAATCTACCCAAAACTGACACCTAGGGCATACATAGACAGTGAATACTTGTTATGTGTGACTACCAAGAAGATTGGTTTTTTTTTATAAAATTATAACAAATGTATATGAGCATCTGGTATTTAAAAATATTTATATTTCATAGAAAAAATTCTATATACAATTTATATTATAGAAAATTAAAATTCGAAACTTTATTACTTAAATGTAATAAGCATTAAATGCTAGAAGCACTGTTTCAAGAACGGATTGATTTGACTGTAAAATCAATAAAACAAACAACATGCTTATTTAGCCTTAAAGAATTACTAAATAAAAGTGAGCAATACTTTCCAATCATGTTAATGAATTCTTAGAATTTTTTAATAAGCTAAATTATTTTTAATTTCCACAGAATTCGGAATAACCATACTTAACAACACCTAATCCATTGACATTTGACTTTAAACCTTATCACCCAATCAGTTCTCCGAACAGTCATATAATAAGTATAAACCAGCTAAGAAAATAATAAATAATAACTCGTCACTTAACAAATTATAAAGAATATTT
>JAEIIL010014590.1:0-10062 GCA_018905715.1 Drosophila lini | reverse complement strand
AAACTTTATTCATATAAAATGTCATGAAATGAAATTAAATTGCCAGACAAATATGAGTTTTTCTCTTCGATTGACCAAGATAAAGTTGACAAAAGGGAAAAATACTCACATAGACAGGATTCTTTTCCTTTTCTTTTTGCTGCCATTGTTATATCCTGTCAATGCTATGTATACGTTGCCAGGACAATCATATATCAGTGTCCATCTATCTTGGTTGCTTCTAACCACTTTACATGTTTATGTACTCGTAGTCACACTCAGACTCATACCCACACTCATACCCACACTCCTGCTGTGCTCATATAGGAGCACGCGTGTGCGGCAAGTAAACCGCAAAAATATGTCATAATATTTGCTTTCTGCCTGAATCCTTGGTTGCCAGCTTTTTCCCAGTTTTCTGTGCGATCCGTTTTATATTATTATATTCCGCCTCTGCCTTTTCGCTGGCTACAAGTCACGTGTTTAACATAAAATTTAAATAAAAATCGCATACAATATGTAAACGGTTATATGTACTTCCTGTGGTTCCTTCTCCTTCTCTCCGCCTTTTTTGCCAAAGAAATATTTTCCATGGGCCTCGTCGCTCGGCCGTTGTAATTTCCGTCTGTTAACACAATTTGCAAATTCAGTCAGACTTTCACATCCTTTGCCATTGCCATTACCATTTACCAACTAAATCAGCCAAAATCTTATGAGATAAGCCACAACATATACAGATTTTATGCAAATCAAGGACATAAAGAATAGCAGTTGGAATTTCATGTTCCTTGTTGTTGTTTGCTGTTTGGTTTGGGGAGAGTGCACAGGATAATTTGAGATAATTTTTGAAGCTAATTTTACTGGAACTGGTCGGCCAGATTCATTTGCCGCACTATTGTGATGATGCTGAAGGCGAACTTGGCCACCTAAAAGTGGTTTAAAGTGAGTTGAAGTCTGGGTTAATGAGATAAATCCCTGACTTACGCTTATGTTGCTGTTCATGGAGATGGGAAATATGCCGCCGGCTATAAAAATTATAGGCTGCTGTACATGATGCATAAAGTGGACCAGGGTGGCCTTGTAACGAGGCTCTGCATCCACCCAATTCGATTGGAAGATAGTGTTGGCCAAGTCCTGGGCATCATCGAGAAGTAAATTGCAGGTATAACAAAAGGGAAATGTTTGCAGGAGGATGGTGATGACAAAAAGAAAAGAAGCCACTCCTTTCCAAAAGTTCGAGAAGAAGAACACATTGATTAGGGTCAAACCCAAAACAGAGCCAATGAGCAGGAACTGCACGAAAATAGTGCGGGAAATCATGGGACGAATCATGTCGCAGCATCTGGAAAATAAAAGTTACTTAGAGTCTCATATTTCAAGCTCAAACTCACCTCAATATCATCTTGTGATCGATGACACAATTAACCAAATCCTGGTAATTATCCGCCTCACTCTTCTCCGGATCCATGCGCAGATTTCTCACATGATCCTTCAGCACATCCATGTGTGCCCGAAAGATGATGGTAAACATCAAGGGATAAGTATCAGATAGCTGATCTTGCAGCACCGCAAAAGACATGGTTATGTACTCGAAAATAGCCTGAATCCACAGGCTACCCAGACCATCGCGCCAGTCCACAAAAGGATTATAAACAGACCAAGGAGGACGGCCACTTAGGGCGTAGGAAAGAAAAGTGGAACCCGCATAGCCACAGTAGATGAAACTATAGATCAGGAAAGCATAATTGCAGCGGGCCACCATTTCATGGATCTTCTTGCGATCCCCATCGCCCTTCAGTCTCCTGTCCAGATTATCCAGCAGCATCTCCGTTTTCCGCAATCTCCACAGGAATATATACGTAATCGTAGACTTCACAGAAGCTCCATACACATTAATGCACACCTGCAGGGAGGTGAGAAACTCCCCGGGCGTAAAGTTCTTGAACTCATTCACATAGCTGATGATGAAGCCCACGGGCAGGTAGAACACACCAAAGGCAAAGGGCACGCAGGTCCAGAAGAGATACACATACCGCAGCAAACCCTCCTTGGGCGGAATCCATCCTATCAGCCACATGGCCCGATAGAGATATATATTCGCCTCGCGCGACTGCACCTTCTCCTCCAGCGGCGCCGGATGAATCAGCTGGAACAGCACCATGGTGACTAGTAGTCTCTGACCACTGGCCAGTGGCTTTATATATGGTCTGTCACCCACGCCCACCACGACCGATAATTGGACAGGTGCTCGATTTCCTGCCAAAGGCCACGCCCCATCGCTTTGTGGCCTGTAATTAGAGTTAACCATCGGGCAAAGTGCGAACAGGGATTTATTATTGAGAAGCAGGCAGGCAGGCAGGCAGAAGGCCTGTCTACTGTCAATTAGACGATTAATTGTTAAATGGATTTTGCTAATCACTCAATTTAGGGTGAGAAAAAAGCTTATATTTGCAGGGGAATTAATTAATAAAAGGATAATATATCAGAAAACATTTAATAACAGATTGAACAATAATTAAGCAGGTCTTTAATTATGATTATATGCATAAAATATACTTTCTACATTTATAGATTTCCTTTATAAATAATTTTAAAATATTTTGTAAAGCTTTAAATATATATTTTACCCTTCGCCTAAGCCCCTGCCCAAAGGATGCTTGAATCCGACCAATGTAATCACACTCGAGCGTACAACTTTAGTGCCTGTGCAACTACTTAAAGTATCCTTGTGCCAATATTAGTTTAGAAAATTATCTCCTCCTTTCCCCCCTCACGGCTCTATCTCTCCTGCCAGCTCTCTATTTCTCTTAAACTTCTCCCCAAGATTCATTTGATTGACAATTGTGATAATGGTGAAAGCAAACTTGGCCACCGCTATGTTGCTCTGCACGGAAATGGGAAAAATAGAACCGGCCTTGAACTCAATGACCTGTTGAGTTCGTTGCAAAAAATATATAACCGCCGATTTATAACGCTTAGTGGCAGTCAGCCAATTGGAATGGAACAAGGCATCAGATAGTTTGGTGCAATCCTCGATGAGAAATTCACAGAGCAGGCAGCAGGGAAAGGTCTCCGTGCAAATGGCCAAGATGAAGGCGATATTCGAGAGGATCATCCAGATGGTATTGGGAAAAAACAGGATATTAAAGCCGGCCAGGCCCAGGACAATGCCAACCAGCATGAACTGGGCAAAGATGGTGTAGGATAACATGGGACGGATGATGTTGGAGCATCTGAAAAATCGAAATGTATTAAAGATTTACAAAATAAATTTTAGGAATATCAAAATCCTTTATAAAAGGCTTTAAATTAAATTAAATGAAATTATTTAATTAATGAAATCATTAAATGTTTATTATTTGTATTAAACAGATTTTAAAACCCTTTCCAAACCCTTTCACACTCACTCTATAATCGTACGATGATCCTGTATGCAGGCCACCAGCTCCTCGTAATGCTCCTCCTCACTGAGCTCCTCATCCTTCCTCAAATTCTCTATGCGATTTCGGAGTATAGCCAAATGTCCACGAAATAAGGATATAAATACTATAGGAAACGTGTCTGCCATCAACTCCTGTGATTCCCCAGTGACAACCACAAAGAACTCCAAAATCGAGGCCACCCACAGCTGCCAGGTGCCATCCATCCAGTCCACAAAAGGATTATACAATTGCCAAGGCGCCTTCCCAGCCGCAATGCTCGTAAAGAGAGTCAAGATACTGAAGGCAAAGTACATGTACATGAAGAATATAATAATGCGATTCACCAAAGCCACTATTTTGTGGAGAATCAAACGCTGGCTGGGCGTGCGGCATCTCTCGTCCAATGGAGCTATCAGCTCATTCATCCGCCGCATCCGCCACATCTGCGAGTAGGTTACGCACGTCTTGATCACATTCCCCACACAGTTGAGGTCCACCTGCAGCGAGGTGAGGAACTCCATGGGCGTGAATCTATCAAAGTGCACCACATAGGTGAGGGACAATCCCAGAGGCAGATAGACCACACCCATCAGCATGGTTGTTCCCGTCCACAAGGCGTATGCCCACCTAAGCCATCCCTTTTCCGTGGGCGGCATCCATCCAAGAAAGGTGGCAAAGCGATAGAAGTAGGCGCAGGCATCCAAGGATGTGACTCGCTGGTCCAAAGGAGCCACTGCCAGGCGTTCGAATAGCTTACTCATCTTGTCCAAGGAGAGATAAAGTACTTTTAAAGTGGTTAGTTGGCTTGCAGAGGGTTTTTATATATGGCAAGGGAATGCATTTCCTGATCTGTTTTTAATGCCTCGTCATTTTTGGTTTATTCATCAGGGGAGTCCTCCTTACCTCCTGATTCCTGCCAAGGCCGCGTGTTTGCATTTATAAAGTCATTAGTGGCAGGATTGGCTTAGGCAATGCAAGTTATGCAAGTGGAACACTGGGGAAAATGTCACCTAAAAGATAGGAAAACTTGGGAGATATTAACCTTAAATTAAAACTAGAAATATTTATTCAAAAATTCATATTAAAATCTTTTTAAATAAAACAAAACCTGTTCTTGCTTTAAAACACCTAATAAACACTTGTCTATTTAACAAAATATTTTGCGTAGCCTAAAATCGAGCACACTTGAACACATGTTTCCTATGATTTTGTGGTGTCACTAATGTATAGAGTATATAGAGTATTTAGAGTATTTAGAGTATTTAGAGTATCTAATGGCACATCTTTACCCAAGATTAATAACTAATTAAAACGTACTAAAAACGCCTCTTCAGGAGACGTAATGTGCGTTGCCAGAGTCCTGGCATGGCCAGTTGCTGTCGCAAATTCTGTAGCATCTGGCCAAAATCCGCACCCTTGTTGTGTGGCGGCATGGGGAGCATGGCATCATCTGGAGCTACTTGTGGCCCACGGTAAGTTTCCACAACGGCGCGACGTTCACGGAAGCCGGCAGGTGACATGCGTTGCACCGGCGTTATGGGCTCCATCAAAGGCTCCATCTTCCTCAAGCTCGGATTTAGGTTGGGATTACGTTCTGGATTCATTTTCTCGCTGGTTGGAAGATTGTAAAATTTTAGGGAATTTAGAAATTTTAACAGTAAATAAAATATATAATTGAATTTTTGATTTGTTTACCGGATGTGTTATTGAATTGTTGTGGGGGAGTCTGAACGAGGTTTTGACAGTTTAGGGTTGAAGTTTTAACAGGTAACTGGGTTTTTGGTTGCCTTTTGAATTACTTAAAATATATATTTTAAATTCTCCCCACTTAGAGCCTCAGTTTCTTGCAGTGCATCCCCTTTGGGTGCTTACTACCCTTCACTGGGCCTCACTGAAAGGCTTATCGATTTCTGGTTCCTCTAATTACATTCTGCATAATGGATTACGCTATTGAACACCCTTTCCTTGCCTCCGTTGTCCTTGCAGCCTTTCATCTCTACTCGAACCGCACCGAGGAGCGCATTGAGGACGACACGCTGGCTGTGAAGTACGAGGACGGCAGATGGTCAAAGCCCTACTATGACTGCGGTGGCGGCAACATTTGGATGCTGACCTACACGGTGCCGTTCTTTGGTTATGAAAATGGAACCTATCACTTCAAGTAAGTGGGAGATGTTCAAAATTATAGTAAACTATAATTATTTAAATTTTAAAATATAAATTTGAAGGGGAAAAATTAGCTAAAGAAAGTGTAAATCCAGGGACTTGCTTAGTATTCAGAGATGCACATAATCCGCCTCGTAGGACCTTTCTCTACCCTTTTTAAACTCAATATTTAAATTTCTAAAACAAGTTCTGACTTTAATTTCCTTTTCATAGTTAAATAATCTTTCATTCATAAATTTTTAATAATTTTAGAGCTTATTTTCTTTGTGTATCCTGAAACAAAAGTGCATATGCGAGTGCATGCACATGACGGATGCCATTGGATGAGCATTCTATAAATAATTTGCAGCTGGGGAAATTTTCGTAAGAAAACTGCAATGACGTTGCGCTGTGCTAAGTGCCAACGGAGCAGTTTTCTTAGTATAGTTTTTCATATACCCGCTGCTACTCGCTGGAAAAGCCGGGGAAAAAACTGAGCGAGTGGCAGTTTTTGGCTTTTGTCTGGGAATGGGAAAAGTAATTGAATAGCTGAATGGCTCTGGTGCGGCACGTGCAATGTGCCACCGACTGAGTTTTAGTTTTAGGACTTCCCAACCATCGAACTTTTTGGTCAAGGCGAAGGCAGAGGAAAAGCTACCGAATTCCGCTCACGCAACGGGCCGAAAGGAGGAGAGTGCGTTAAAAGAGCAAAACATTCTTATGAAACTTTATAACGTGCTGCTGTCTTTTCATCTCCATTTTCCCCCCGCTAACTGTATTTTTTTCTCCACTTTAAATATGTTTTTCTTTTTCTCTCTCTCTGACCCAAATAGTTTTTCTGTTTCTGGGAACTTTTCCAATTGAAATTTCGGTTGTGCTCTAAAAGTGAATTGGAAACGAGGCGAGCCAATTAAGTAGTTTGAGCTGAACTCCATTGATGTTGCCTGGGGGGAGACATAATTTTTAAGACAACAAATTTGCCCTTTGAATGCGTAATTACTTACCATTAAATCTTTAGTTTTGTGCTAAATTTAAGCCCTTATTCAGTGATGTACTAAGTACTAAGTTGCTAATTGAAAACCACTTTGATATTTATGACAAAACGCAGGGTAGGTAGCCTGTCATCGTTGTTGTCTGCACTTCCACTCTACTTCATCCATAATTCGCAATTATCACTTGGCTGGCAGCAGACAAACAGCTGAACATCAGCAGGGGAGCGGGGTGCAGGGGTACAGACAGCAGATTGCAATAGCAAGAACATCGTTTTGGCCAACAAACTATTTTCACTTAGTGGCTGGGAGGCGGTGGTGAGTGTTGGTGTCCTGGTTGGGCGCTGGCCAGGATTACGTGGCTCTTGTTTTTCAAGCCATTCTGATGTTTATATGCTTGTTATCCTTAAAAATAATCAGAGAATAAGTTGGAGTGTCGGTAACTATAATTATTATTCAGGATAAGCTTTAGTCTACAGTTGTTAAAAAAATGATTATTAAAGTCTTTAAAGGTTGTCAGAGATTTGTAAAGATTGTATTTTATTTTTAAACGTATTTTAGCAAGTAAAGTATATTTTAATTTTGAATACCTATCTATTATTAATTAATTCAAAAAGAACAGCTCCTTGGGTTCTATCATCTTTCTTTCCCAAGTTTTGGACGAATCATCCAGCTTGGGCTTGAAGCAATAGCAAGGATATATAATACGGGTTTCCAAAGGATCGGCAGTGGCTCCTGGTCTGGGGGTTGTGGTAAACCGAAGCCTCTGGTACCCTATAGATATTTGAAGGATATTCTTTTAGCCATATTTTAAGATATAATTTATGTTAAATAAAATATTTGCCTTATTTTAAATCAATATTGTTTCACTGAAACTGAACACTGAATTTCACTGAAAACCAACTCAAAATGTTTACAGCTTTTTAATAATTTCTAAAATATTTTGGTCAGTTAAATAATTCAAAATATATTTACTAGAATTTATAATACAATTCTAATAAGTCCTTAAAATTTGTATAGCTCTAAAAACTCACATTTGTTTTGGTAATACTGCCTCTGGAACCAAGTAAAGTTTCTCATGGGCCAATCTTGCCGCCACTGAAATGCCCACGTGGCTGCCAGACCAAAGACTAACAAATGCACCAAGGTCAGGAACATATCCAAAGTATGGGAAAACCCTCCTACGAGCCGTGGAAAAGCTCTGCCTAATGGCTTTTGTAATTATTGCAAGCAATTCGCTTCAGTCTAAGTAAGCGTTTAAAATTTAATTACACGGGAAAGGCACAAAGGCAGGCGATGCGATGCTCTATCGCAGGTGGGTCTCTGTGCCCCGACATCGTTTTCAAAATTTAATTAAAGCAATCAATTATAAAACACCCCCGTCGCCGCTGCCTCTACTCACACACTGCCTACTTACGCGTTCGATGACTTTCCACGCTCAATAAATTTCACACGCAACCTCTGGGAAAGAGGGGGAAATCAGTAGGAGGATCCTGAAAAGGAACTTCTGGGGAAAAAGCCAACTGTCTGGCTGGCTACGGCCTGCAATTAGTTGCAACATAAATTTGGTCTAGGCGAGGGAAGGAGAGAAAGCGCGGTTTGAGGGGAAAATGTAGCCTATTGTTGGCCTGGAAAATGCTACTAGAGATGGAGATTTTTAGCTGAAAAAGTGGGGATTACAGGGTAGGAAGTTTAAACTATTTAGAATTTTTTAAATATAATGTAATTTAAATTTTATAACCTCCAAAGTTCCCTGTTCAATTACTTGCATTAAAATTTATTTAACTTCTTTAATAACCCCCTCAAAAAAAAATAAGATAAAATATACAGTCCCTAGTTGTTAACCCTTGAATATATTTAAAACTTTCTGCAGTTCAATTAAGCAGTTGCTCCTCTGCCTAATTGAGATGCCCCCCTCATCCGGGAGCAGAATTAATGTGGAAATGTTAAAAGTTCGTTAGTTCAGCCACCGGAACAGTGGAGAATATTCAGCACAGAATGCACTCCTCTCGGCAGCAGGACCACGTCAAACAAAGCTCATTTGTTACCACGGGCTTACTCCGGGCAGTAGAAAAAAATGACCCAAGCTGAGGTCCAGCTTCGGCTCCATTTTCCCCAGGAAAGTTTCCACTGCTAACTGGTGGCCACATGCCGCACCGGACTCTGTCCGTGTCCGGCTTGTGTTAATAATGTGCTGCTATCAGTTTCCCATTAGTTGGTAAAATTAATTTGTTTACGTTGTGGCGGAAGCAGACGAAAAAAAAAATGCTGAGAGAGAGTACTAAGCGAGTCGGTGGTGTGGCGAAGCGTGGCGGAAACTTGCTAATTAATTTCATTTGCCATGCGGTGTGTGTGTAGCTGCCTCATTTTTCTTAATTGCATGAAATATGCAGGCTATCACAAGCTGCCAAGCTACCAAGCCGAAACAATAAGCATCCACATTAAGTTAAAGTTAATTTTATTATAAATTATTTGGCTTGAAGACTGGCCGGCCAGCAAATCACATTAGTCGCCAGCCCGCCTGCTGCGAAAGGGACCGTCGAGCAGGAAAAGGGACCTCCTGCTGGGGCAATAATTTTATTTGATTTCATTTAAGTTTCGCTTAGCGCTCACAACTCTGCGGGTTCCCTGGCCAAGTTTCAATATTAAACGGGCCGCAGGGCGGCTGTAAATGCGAAACGTAATCCCCGGCATTGTATTTACTTGACTTACGAGTATTGTACGAGTATTTCTGCTGCTGCAATATGGCTCACTCAGTGCCACTCAAATCCAAGCACAGACCCACTCCACTGCCCGTATCCTTGGAACCCTGGCATAATGATGCAAACGGAAGCGGAAATCTCAAATATCAGGCAATAAGCCAGCCTTTGTGGGGCTCCGACTGCTGCAGCGGTCTTGAATGTGTGCTTGATTATGAGTTTTGCATGTGCAACATGTCGGCCCTCTCGAAGATACATACATATATCCAGCTATATGTTCTACTATATGTACTGCATAAACTATGCATTCCGAGAAGGTACATGTATTCTAGCCAAACAAACATTCCCGCTTCTTGCTGCTCTAACAAATCCAATCGCTCTAAGTACGGCATGAAATTCAAAGAATTTTTCAGCAGTTTTTTAGGGTTTAAACCCTGCAGCTGAACACCTGCGAGTTTTACTCACACTCTCTCTCTCTTTCAAAACATTAAAGCTCACCTGGGAAATTTCGCAAAATATTTGCTTTAATGTGGCCTCGGCAGTAAGCCCTGATTTTGGCCAAAACTTCCCAAAAAGGTTTGACATCCATTTCGGGCCTGTCATCGGGCCATATTTGAAATTAGTTTGGAAATTACACAGATGCACTGAGGGGAAAAATGTGGCTCAAAAGAAGCTTTAGAAATTTTTAAAAGAATTTTAACAATAAGAAAAAGGAAATATTTTTAATGATATCTTCCCTAGAAATATTTTAAATTAAGTTTTCGGAACATTTCTGACAAAACTTAAGGTTTCATTAAATAAATTATATTTCTAACATGATTTTTATTG